>JAGKTI010001047.1:41681-68458 GCA_018397915.1 Birgus latro | reverse complement strand
TTTTTTTTTTTTTTTTTATGTGTCCGACTCTGGGCATAGGCTTCACAGCCTGCTATCAAGGCCCAGTCGTCCTCCTACAATCTACATGTCACCACTTCGGCGCTTAACACCCACCGTCCATATTGAATACATGCTAGGGCTGTCTCATACAGGACTGGTGTATTGATATTAGCGGGGTCATTTTTACGACATGTCGGCGGGTCTTCTGGTAGATCAGTAAAGCCTGATTTAATGAAATTCAAATCCTTAAATTGTTCCCTGCACCAGCGAGGATTCGAACCTGGGTCCCACGGGACTGCAAGCCAACTCTCTACCGATCGAGCTACCGCCTCCCCTAAAAGTTGATAACAGTAGTTGTTTTTTTCCTGTACTAATCCTGTCACACAGTTGCATCATGTTTAGTTGACAGTTGTTGCTTTTCTCCCCCCTATACTGATCCTGTCACAAAGTTGCATCATGGTTAGCTGATAGCTGTTTTTTTTTTTCCTGTACTGATCCCTGCCACACAGTTGCATCATGTGTAACTGCTGGTACTTGAATATGCAATGAATGTCTCCAAGTAATTATTTAAAGCTGTTTATCATCAGGAGGAGCTGAATGAATTTAGATTTTTGGATTTGCAAATTTTAAATCAAGAATTGCCTAAGAAAAGAAAGGATTAGAATATACTAACATTTTAACTGTCACATTAATCCACTAAGCTTTATTTCTATTATCATGAATAAAGCAAAGCATTCATCCTATCACAACACTGAGAGTGTTTTACTCAATTCAACATATATAACAAAAGGGCTATAAATTTCTTCCATATTTTGTTCACTCAAATTATATCTTTTATATATACTTCTATCTATTACTATCACAACCAGGTTATTTCATTCATTTATTATCCAATCCTATGTTGCCCCACAGAGAAGCATAGAAGCCCAGGGCTAGGCAAGTTGGTCCTGACATTTAAGATGAGAGTGACCAGCCTCACTCATCCCTGAATGGCATTATGTGAGCAATAAACCCCAATCACCCCTTGGATATAAACCTTCACTGGGTCAATCCGACTGAAAGCACCTCAACTACCCACTGAACCGCCAGATGCCATAATTTGGTTACTGTATATGGTTACCACCCAGCAGAGTAAGTGGTTTCCTGGTGTACAGGAAACCATTTGGCTAGTCACTCAGTGTACAGTCACCCACAGCCAAAAGGACGAGGAAAGAATGAAGGCAAGAAAGACAGAAGAGGGAGTGTAAAGTCACCCGTAGACAGAAGGACAAGGAAAGAATGAAGGAAAAAAAGACAGAGGAGGATTGAAGAGAACGATGGAGGAGAGGAAAGGGCAGACACCTGAGAGCAGCACTACATCGAGTGAGTGGATCTACCTTAAAATAAACCTCTAGTACTCACAACTCTCTATTCAACAATTTGGTAATCAATAAATCAAGAGAACAATGAAGTAAATGTCACACCCACTTTCAGGTTAACAATCACAAAATTCACTTATACGATAAACAGGATTGGATGATGGATGAATGGATAATTGTCATGGTTGCGTACAACAACTCCGTGTATATGTGGTGCCTCACACACAAGCAGACAGTCAGATGTTTGAGCCCAGATGGCCTCCCCTCCTCCCCCATGACTGCTGCTCCATGCTCTACTTCCATTACAATATGCCATCAGGCAGCTGTGAATACTATAGATTCTGTCACATGTTTTGTCATCACTGTCCTTCATGTCAGGCTGGCATGTATATTAATGGCACCTCCACCTGCCAAGTGCTTCAGGATTATCCTACTCCTTGAAAAGAAGCGGGAGATTATTGGAAAACTGGATGAAGGATGGAGTGTGAGTCGGGCAGTGACAGAGGTGTTTCTAGTCAAATTTTGCTTTAAACTCATTTAAGTTTTTAGACTGGACAATCTCTTTGTCCAGGCTATTCCACAGGTCTATGCATCTATACAGAGAGTTATATTTCTTGATGTCCCTCAAGCAGCTTGGCTTCTTTAGTTTCATTCCGTGTCCTTTTGTTACCCTCTCATCCCATACAAGCACATTTTCTGTCAATTTTATCTACTCCCATCATGGTCCTGAACACTGTAATCATGTCGCCCCCCTCTCTCCTTTCCTCTAAGGAAGGCAAATCCAGCCTTTCCAGCCTCTCTCTGTATGACAAATCTGCCAGACTGGGGACCATCTTGGTTGCTGTTCTTTGTATTCTCTCAATCTTGGTTATATCTTTCTTTTTGTGTAGGGACCACACTACTGCTGCGTATTCTAACCTGGGCCGGATCATAGCCACTATCAATTTTTTCATCATCTCATCCATGTAATGAAATGCCATTCTTATATTGGTCAAGAGTTTATATGTCTCTCTATTTTATTTATGTGTTTTCAGGTGACAAACTATCCTGGACCAGCACTCCCAAATCTTTCTCTTCTCTCGCTTTTCTAATTGGTTCATTACCCATCAAATAATTCAATGATGGCCTCTTGGTACTTTTACCCATTTCCAGTATTTTACATTTTTTTGCGCTGAATTTCACTTCCCACATCCGGCTCCATTCATGTATCCTATCCAGATCCTCCTGCAGCATTTTACAGTCCTCTTCAACCTCTACCTTTCTCAAGATCTTTGCATCATCAGCAAACAGACTTGCGTAACTGTTCACTCTGCCTACCATATCATTTACATAAATCAGGAACATTACTGATGCCAACACCGAGCCCTGTGGGACACCACTTGTTACTTCCCTCCATCCAGATGTCCTGTCCTTTACTACTGTCCTCATTTGTCTGTCACTCAAAAAATCTCTCATCCATTCCAAGAGACTTCCTTTCAGTCCTCCGATATGTGTGTGTGTGTGCCCGTGCGTGCATGCATGCATGGTTTATGTATATGTTTGGCAGGCTTCTGTCTCTCTGACTGGTTCCAGCTCTGTCACCAGTACAATGACATTGTATCATACTTATTACATTTTCTGAGGTGTTTTTCTGTTTGAATTATACAGTACAATAATAGGGTTTTATAGGGAGTTAGACCCCTACCTTGGGAGTTGAGGAGCTTTTCACATCGCTATCAGTCAAAATGTCTTCCCCTCGACAACGCTATGATGGACGTGAGAGTTTACTGAACATCGGAGAGGTGGTTGAGGCAGTTGCAATTTCATTTTCTTGTAAATTAATATGCAAGACCCAAACTTTCCTTTAACTCTCATTAAGTCAATAATAAACACATGTTCATTTACAAACTGGGGAAAAAAAATTAATTCAAGAGAGAGAGAGAGAGAGAGAGAGAGAGAGAGAGAGAGAATTAAATCCAAATATCCAATTTTTAAAAATCAACAACAACAACAACAAAACTTTTGATTCTGCTTAACTGAATATCATCTGAATACAGCAATAAAATAAAAAATGTCAGTGGACTGACAAGGTTACATTAAAAGCTAAAACCTCAATATATTGCCCAATGAATTAGGCCATACCTCACCATCCACACTTCCATTCCAAGAAGAGGGTGATGTAAGGTACAGACTAAAGACAGCAAGAAAATATATGATGCAAGAAACTAACCAAAAGCCTGCCCAACTTGCCACTTGTGAGTTTAGTGCTTGTTACAAGGTGTGCTAAAATTATCCATCAACATCATCATCCAATCCTGTGTTGCCCCATGAGGAGTGTAGAAGCCTGGGACTAGGCAAGCCCGTCCTGACGTTTAAGATGAGAGTGACCTGCCTCATTCATCCCTGAATGGCTTTATGTGAGCAATAAACCCCAACCACCCCTTGGATATAAACCTACACAGGCTCAATCCAGCCGAAGCGCCTAAATTACCCACTAAACCACCAAGCCCCATAGTTTGGCAATATGGTTACCACCCTGCACAGTAAATGATTTCCTACTGTACAGGAAACCATTTGGCTTGTCACTCAGTGTAGAGTCACCCATAGACAGAAGGAAGAGGGAAGAAAGTCAGAAGGGGAAAGAAGGAAGGAAGCGAGGAAAGGGCAGTCACACGAGAGCAGCACTACATCGAGCGAGTGGAGGGTGTGTGTGCCCACCTATCCACACTGATAATTTTCACAGTATCAGCATAAATCATGTTCAAAATAGATAAACATCATGTGAGATCATACCAAGTGTTTTGTGAACAATGTTAGCCTTCTATTTGGCCATAAGGAAAATAATGAGCAAATTCTCAAACACTGAAATGATGAGTCTCCAAAACTTCCCTTATATACAGCAATCCCTCAATTATCCAAAGTAGTAGGGCCAAAGGCATGTCTGGAAGGTGGATCCGTCCGGATAATGGTCTTCTCCCCTGGCCCCCCTTCCTACATAACCTAGCTTAGAAAGCCACTGTAAAAGGCTACTACAGTACATTGTACAACACACGTTCCTGTTGTTTTACACTATATGATGAAGCCAGGATTCCGTGGGCTTGAATGAGAAATGAATGGAAGCGTGGCCCACTGAATTGGGCAAACTTAGGCTGTTGGACCTTGTTACTCCTCACTCTCCCCTAGGGTTGGAAAGGAGGTCTGGATGATGATGACCAAAAGTTTATATTAAGTAACCAAAAAAGTTTACTTACCTGAACTAGAATCATGTTCAATTTATTCAAGTATACTTTTTCTCGATCTAGAGATTCTTGTGTGCTGGACAGTTTAATGATGACACTGACAATGTACTTCTTGATGCCTGGAATAAGAAGAAAAACAATTATAACTTCCATAATTTTAAACCTCATTACCATTACAATTTATAATCCTATTTCATACATGCAACAATTATCTAAAACTATTTTCATCATCCTAACCTTTATTCCTAACTAAAATTAGGATGAAGTATGACCCAGAGAGAAGAGAAATAACAATACTGTACTGGGCAGAGCATCAAGAGCATGCCCAATCGAACAAGCCACAGCCTAGAATATCTGTACATTCAAAATATATTTTTTCCTTTGCAAATGTGCTGCACACAAACACACAAGCCGGTCATTCCCTTAATTATCAAGTTAAAGGAGATACAGAACCTTGTTACATGCTTCTCTATGCGCACTTCCTTAAACCAACTTGATACCTCATCAATCCCGAACTTCAACAACTTCCATATCTTGCAATCTCACATTCCATACAATAATGAGAATATTACCTTCAACACATGACTTGCTTTCTTACATACAGCACCATAATCAGAATGTTACCATCAACATGTGATGGTCACATGCTTGAGGAGATATTGCATCAAAATAAAAGGGTGTTTGAGTTAAAAAAAAAAAAAAAAAAAAGTTGAATGGGCTGTGAGTAAAGTTCACTTCTGAGGAGCAAAGCAACTGGGGTGGTAGAGAGGTATGCCTTCACCTGGTGACACTCGTATAATGGCGTGACTGCTACCTGGCTACACAAACATCCCTCACTCCCCCCTCTATCCCCCAAAAGAAGGTGGACTCCACTGGGGGATGGTGGTGGACAAGTCAGCAGAGAGGTGGCCTATATCCCAATGGACCCCAAGTTCAAATCCTAGCTGGGACAGGGAATATTTTAAGGATCTGGATTTTATTAAAGCAGACTTTACTGGTCTACCAAAAGACTGCCAATTATACCGCAAAACACCCCCGCTAATACCAATACATCAGTCCTGTATGAGACAGCTCTAGCAAGTATGGTATTCAATTTGGATGGTGGCTGTTAGCACCAAGGAGGGGGGGCAGGAGCCTAATATGTAGCTTGAAACACCTTGAGAGGAAGAGAAAATTTGAACTCATTGGCATAGTGAAGAAATTACTGTAAATGGACTATCATACTTGTACCTGGAATCAGGACTGATGGAAATGAGTAATTTTGCTGAGAATCGTGTGTCCTGCCAAAGTAAACCTTAAGCCAGGACTGTTCTGATTCCTACTTAAGAAACAAGGGAAATCAGGAACATTGCTTACATCAACAAGCAGTATCCTGCGGGTTCTCTGAGTTTGACCAAGCGCTGTTATTCTTCTGTTGGTCAGCGATCACAGGTCCAAGAGTAAACTGAGAAGCAATTAGCTGGGCTATCTCAACAAAGAAACATAGGTATATGATTTATGATGTTTTTCAGTACTGAAGACCTGGTACAGTAATCTCATCCTGGAATACTTTTCCGAGTTACCAACTAATTGGGTACCACCTAAACTGCTCAGTGCTCCACTTCGCAAAATAAAATAACATCCCCCACCCTCCTCCCTAATTGCCTAGCAGTCACTTGATGTCTTTGAGGGGGGAAACCTTTGCTGTATAATACCATGAGTTGAAAGGTGAATCATCCATTACAATATAAGAAGACAATAACCGTTGCAGGCCATCTGCCCCATGCTAGGATGTTCGTACAAGGACAAGAAAAGAGGGCCGCATGACCTTCAACATGAGTAGACAATCTTCGATCCCCAGAACTGGAACAAACCCAGAAGAAAAGGAAAATAGCATCTTTCTTACCCAATCAATGCACAAGGCACAGTGCAATGGGATAAGGTTTGTACCTGGTTCAAGGGAACTTCCACTTGGAATGAGGTTTGCCAAATAAGCAAGGAACTAATGAGGTACTACCTTAAGTGAAGCAACTATAAACGAAAACTAAATGTACAGACTTTTCAAGGCTACAAGGGCTTATGCTGGGCAGGAGTTTGACTATGTAGCTACATACACAATTTACTTTATAAGTTCTGAATAATCCTTACAGCCAAGAAACAACTACAGTATTCATTCATTCATTCATCATCTAATCCAGAGTTGCTCCATGAGAAGCATAGGAGCCTGGGGCTAGGCAAATTGGTCCTGACATTTAAGATGGGGATGACCAGCCTCACTCATCCCTGAGTGGCATTACATGAGTAATAAACCCCAACAATCCCTTGGATATAAACCTGCACTGGCTCAATCCGATTGCAGCACCTTAAATGATCACTAGAGCACCAAGCACTATAACTTATTACTCAAAAAATTATCTCCCCATCCCAGTAAATGCTGCATAGGTACACTGCAAGATGCATTCTGAAGTACTGAGTAGAAGAAACTCACAACTTGTTTGTTTTCTAAGTAGCTTTGTGGATTTCACAGCACTCTTTACCTATTAGATTTATTTGACACACTTTAGTACACCACAACATCTGCTTGCATGTTACTATTGCAAACCATTAATATTCAAATGATAACTATATCATACAAAATGTCCGGATGCTATGTGCAAAATAAATTGCTAAGAACATGGTGCTATGAAGTCTCCTACACCACCTACAATGTGGTCCATTGTGTTTTGATGGAATGGCTGTGTAAGTTAAGCCTTGTATTATACAACACTGACGTAATCTCAACAAACATCTAAGGACAACTCATACGTATGCTCCAATGTTAGAGCAAACCTGTGTCTTGATAACTAGCACACAAACAAGATATGCACCCATACACTGTACTGATGATGATGGTGACATGTAAGTGTACTATAACATATGATAACAGCCAGGGTGGTTTTGACAATTATTTTTTCTTTAATGTAGCTACGTTTACCAAAACATGGACTACGGTACTAAAGATCGAGCCCCGTGGAGAGCTGCCATTAGGTGAACAAGGCCAAAGCATGCGATCATGTTGGTGTCTTTATAAACAAAACCTCTCGTGCAAACTGCTAGATGGAAATAGTTTGCATATGGTGAGAAACTGGAGCAAGATGACTGTCTGAGCAGGGCTACAGAAGTGAATGAAGGGGAAGCATCCAAAGGCAACACAGGGAAGATGTGGGGTTGCAAGTCCTTTGTGGAAACCTCCAGGATAGAAGCCTGAGCAGGCAATGGCTCAAAATCACAACACTAGTGGGCTGCCACCAGGTGAAATGACCTACACAATGCTAATATGGTTATTAAGATCATCACTCACTCACTCAATACTGTTACTTGTTAGGTAGACACTACTCAAGTAATTAGCAACAGTAGCCATAAAATGTCAGACAAAGAAACTAGCAAGCCTTTTACATCTAATGAACACTTGTGCAATTCCTACATTTGATGAGGGTGCATGCCACACTGGTTATAAAAGAAGCAATGCTATGGAAAGGACAGAGATGTTCCATCTTCATCAGCTGCTTCAAACATTATCATCAGCAGATAGTGGCTTGACTTTCCTTCCACAGTAAATGTTTATTTAAGCCATGACCAAATAATCTAAGAAACTCACCTTCACACTGGTCGCGTGGCAGGACCTTCCATCTTGTATTTATAACCTGTTCCAGGATCTGCAGGGCATAGTATTTTGTCTGTTGATTTTGTGAATACTCCAAAATGGCATCCACACGTGTCCAGGCATCTGGATGTTCCTTGAGTGTTGTCAGAACTTCTTGTGCTATTCTTTGCTGTAGAAAAAAATTTGAATAACATTAGTCAAACAATGCCTTAAAGTCCAATTCAGAATAACATTAACAGTACTGCACTATACTACAATTACATTCAGTAAAGCCACCTGCAAAAGTGACACTTCTCCCCCTGCTCTTCAGCAACCCACATCATCATATTAGTCTGGGTAAGCTTCCATGTGGTCACTGTAATCTGTTTGGTTAATTTAAAAGTTACTAAAAACTACAAAAGTTAATAGGGTGATATGAGCAACTGAGAAGAAGAAGAATAAAACTTTTGCAGGCAACTAAAGAATGTAAAACAGGATCCAGCTAAAGACTTTCATACTGATTCACAGAACTCCCACCATTATACATGACCACTAAGTCTGTTTCAAGCATAATCTACGTGATATTTTTTTTTTTTAATTCTTAAAGATTTCCAAGAAGTCACTTACAAATCATTAACAAACAGAATAGAGATTATAATCCCTCTGCAATTATGACTACCATACAAGCAGGCATGTGTCCAAGTACACGTGCCAGTACTTGTGGACAAGTACAAGTACTGAAGCTAAGCACATGTACAAGTACAGAAGATTTGCCTAGTACTTAAGTCCAAGTCCAAGTACTTGACAATGAACTTAAGTACAAGTACATTTCAACAGATTATCTATTATTTTTTACAGACATGTTTATTTCAAATTCAGTAGCAAACATCTAATGAAGAAGCATATTATGGTAATATATTACAGTGATCTTACTAAAATGAATATAGTTAAGCCCCCCAAAAGTATCTATCCCTGCAGTTCTCAGATTTTAGACAGTGAACCTCGGCCCACAGCACCTAAGAGAGGTGAAGATCTACCCACAGGGTGGCAAAAGATGCCCATAGGACTTAGTGAGTGAAGGTGATCAGAAGTGAACCAACTCGCAGGTAAAGAAAATTATACAAATACAAATTGGAAGTAACATTTTGGGGGCATGATATACCAATATCACACTGTTTGCAGACTACCTTGAATGTGCCAGTAGTATCTCCTGGTAATTCAAAGTGGCTCCATATGCCTGATTTTTTTTTTTTTTTTTTTAAATGTGAGAAAGAAGGAACCAAAGGCTGAGCCCGCAAAACAGTACCTTCCAAGAAAAAACAAAAACAATACAAAGGAGAGCCAAATTCAAGATCCAATCATTTCAAGATGACTGGACACACTGCATTTGAAAGACTGGAGATCATAGGAAGTAGGAAATACAGACAGAGGGAGACAGTTCCAGAGATGACTTGTTGCATAAATGAAGGACTGGGAGTATCGGCTAACTCTTGCATTAGAGAGTTGGACAGAAAAGGGATGAGAGTTTGTTGCTAGACGGGTGCTATGCACTCGTCATAGAGGTGGAGGGATGCAAGCAGACAGTCCAGAGGAGCAGTGAACATTGAAGTAGCGACAGAAAAGAGATAAAGAGAAAACAGTGCGATGAAGAGACTGAGGTTGAAGGGAGCCAGTAAGAGGAGGAGAGTTGATAAGACAAATAGCCTTTGACTCCATCCTATTGAGAAGAGCTGTATGTGGGGAGCCTCCCCACACATGAGAGTTGTACTCTACATAGGGGCGAATAAAACCCACGTATAAAGTCAACAATTGTGCAGGGGTAAAGAAGGCACGGAGTTGGCTTAGCACACCTAATCTCTTGGAAGCAGATATTACAAAAGATGTAATATGAACTTTCCACGATAAGTCTCGAGTGAATGTAACCCCAAGCATGTTCAAGGATGATGCACGATTGAGCTAAATATTATTAAACATTAGTGGGTACTCCTATAAAAGATTGTGTCGGGTTGATAAGTATAAAAACTGAGTTTTTGACGCATGAAAAACAACAAGATTATTTTTACCCCAGTCAGAGATACGAGCCAAGTCAGACATTAGGTGTGCCATAGCTTCATCCCCTGTTTGCTGAAGCAACTGTTGAGATGAAGCCAAAGTACTACTACCATACAGCAGTAGCTACAACTGAGATAAACAAACAGCAGAACTAAAATATCTTATTATAATTTCTTCATAGAAAACCATTGTTTTTTGTTCTTGAGGTAACTGTATTGATTATTTAACATTACAATAGCAAACAGAAGCTTAACTTCATAAAAAAACATTTTTTGTTCCTGAGGTAACTTTAATGATTATTTAACATTACACTTACACACAGATGCTTAAATTTATCATTTTGCAGATAGTAAAAATGGAAAATGTAACTGGTTCAGGGTCCACAAGCTTACATGCACTTCTTTGTCTAACATCAAAAAATTAACACCTAACAGACTGGAGGGACTGCACCAGCAGTGTTTACACTGCTGGTAAGCTCTGTTATGAACCAGATTACCCTTTTCTCACATACTTCTCATACAAGAAGTCACCCAACAATCTTAACCATCAACTTTTCTGTGTGAATATGAAAATCTCATATATAACCATTCCTGACCATAAATTTCTATCCTTGTATATGACAATTCAAGCAACAGTTCACCATTATACATTAAGTACTCTACCTGCATTTCCATTTATTCTGAATCACTAACTGAGTAATCAAAGGCTTTATCTCCGTCACTGATATCTAATGAGGCCTTCCTTAAGTGTGTGTAGACTACACAGAAAATTTCAAGAGTTAGTGGCAGGGGATAGCAGCTTCACTGTCACCATAGTAACCAGTATGTGAGGTGGGGACGGGAAGGAGCCCCCTAAGCAACCAGGAAGCAATGTTCTTTCTTAAATTTAGCCATTAATTATTGGTTAAAAGTCTAAAGTCAGTGCTTATTAGACTCACCCAATGTTTTAATACTCACCTAGCTCATGAAATTACAGCAGCAGTGTTTCATCCCACTTCAGTCATGAGATTCACGACTCTATGGCACTGTTTTCCAACATGACCCCTTCAATCTATTTGTCCTTTGATACGTTACGCTACCTCCGCACAATTTTATCCAGCATCTGGGAGACATCTTGAAGTTATGGGGTAAAGGAATTCTAACTAACCTCTCCAGTTCAGAAGGTCTCTGCTAAGCCAAATACAACTGTCTGGATAATGCAACAATGGAGAGAGAAAAAAAAAAGGGGGGGGCTCAAACTGTAGGGATTTAGTCTCTTACATAATGTGCAGCAAATGTACTTTTACTGATAACAGGTACATTTAACTTCCTCAGTCCCTATTAAAAAATATTTCCTAGCTATATGCAAATGTAACTTTTCCAATGATTATACATAAATTACTATTCATGCACTTTTGGGGGGAAAAGAAATTTCACCCACTGAAGTATTATTACCTAATAACAGACTGGTATTCCTCAAAAGAAAGATCTTGGATACTAAATAGTTTTGGGTAAAAACGTTGGTAAAATTCACTCTTTGCCAATACTTCTACTGAGAAACATTATCACTCCAGCCCACCGTAATATTCCATATACGGTACTGTACTTAGGCCTTATACAGTATTGCAAAGGCAACAACAGGCTTATATAATACTGCAATTCATTCATCATCTAATCCAGTGTTGTCTCATGAGAAGCGCAGAAGCCCGGGGCTAGGCAAGATGGTCCTGACACCTAAGATGAAAGCAATCAACCTCACTCGTCCCTGAGTGGCATTACTTTGGCAATAAACCGCAACCACTCCTTACATATAAACCTGCACCGGCTCAATCCAGATGGAGTGCCTTAACTACCCACTAAACTAAAAACTGTGCCTGACTGACTCTTTAAACATGCATTTCCAAGTATAGAAAAAAAATATATAGTACCTCACTCATTTTTTTCTTTCATTTTTTGGCTTAAATGTAAGATTTCCATGTGCTTCATTTTTTTATGGTAACTTTTAAAAGAAAGGCCTTAACTTCCAGTTTTTGCTCCCCCAAGGATTTCTGACAAAAATGTCAAAAAATTAATTGAAAGTTTGAAACATGAGAAAACCCAATAGTGTATAAAAAAATAAATAAATAAAAAGCATTAACATAAAAAAACTATACAAAACAGGGTACCTAACTGGGTAGAGGGGTTTTTCCCCCAGTCCCCCCACCATGACATTAACCACCCAGACCACAGCTAAACCTAACCTTGAAAGCCATTCAAAACTACGCTAGCCATCTACCTTACAAAGCCACAGCTGCATCAGTGCATTCATCCTGTTCATATGTGTTGAAAAACGGCAAGGATAGGGATGCCTGCAGCCTGGCGCACATGTGGTTTTAAGGATTATTGCACCACTAATATCTCTCATCTGCATTATACCACCACACAGTTACACTTACGACACTTAACTTCAGTAGGTATAACCCTAGGTATAACCCTGTGATTGTGAAACATTTCTAGGCTTGCCAAATTATTTTGAGAACACTGCTGGATTATATTCCACGGCACTGGAGCACAACTATCACAAAACGGCGACATATTAGAAAACAAAAGCTTGCTGTCATGGCCAGACGATCACACCCAGTGTTGAAGAAATTTCTCGTGGTGTGTGTGTATATGTGTGTGTAATGGCTCCAACATCAAATCATGCTTTTTGGGGAGATTTTTACCTGCATTTTATTATTATTTATGAGTAACATCATGATTAGTTACTGAATTAATGACCATTTTATATATAATATTGCAGAGGTCACCATCGCCTGTTGGAGGATTTACAGGATAAGTCACCAAGATTTTTAACTGGAGAAGTGATCTGTAATTTTGACGACTTCTGCAGGTCTCCTGTTTATGGCCTGGAAATTTCTGCTGCAGTATACCTAATCTATGGTTGGCCAGATCAGTGGGCAGGGTTTCTTTAGCTTACAAAAGTGAATTCATTGTATATACCATACCTGTGTCAAGTGCTGAGATTACGTGGTGCTGTTTCAGCCCTTATTATTCAGGTACCTAACTTAATCTACCACTGTTATGACATTTCTAACTAATTACTACATTAATATCAGTCACAACACAAACTCACTGGATGGAACTGTCATGGGCTGCTGCTCTACTAAAAACCGTGATAGGGCATGGGGAGGCATATTAACGTAGTAATTTGGTAGTAATATCACAAAATACTGTATCAGGTCAGGCATCCAAATAATAAGCGGCCAAAACACCACCACATAATCTCAGCACACGACACCAATAACACTGCATCTGATCAATTTACTGTATGTGCCTTACCTGTTCTCCAATGCCATTGTACATGAAACCAATAACATTATCCAGAAGGGGTATATCCAGTTTCTGGTTGAAATCCAGAAGCTTAGATGCTTCAACTGTCAAACTCATCTTCTCAATCTGAAAGGAAAATAAAAGAGTTAATGACTACATTCATACATATGGAATCACACACACACACACACAAAACCTTTATACTGCAGTTGAAAGTTTCCTCATAAATGCAACTGTGTACAGATTCGTACATCATTGTATGTCTGAATTTGAAGCTACTGTATTTTAAAGTTTCAAACTTGATGTGTGTGCTATGAGTGTAAGATGAATCTTTTACTGTACTTCCTTGGTACTGGCAGTGGTGGTACAGTATTTGCATCCTTATGGAAGTACAAAGGATATGGATGTTCAAGACTGAAGGTTTTAAGGTATTATTTTACAAGTGGACAATACGCGGTTCAGGTATATTAGCACCATTAACATATAGCATGTTTCCCAAGGATCATAATGAACCCCCATTACCCCATTCGGAAATTAGTTTTATTTTACTCCTGAAGGTTAGGTTAGGTTAGGTTATCTTCAAGAGTAAAATAAATTTAATTTCTGACAAAAATGCCACAGAAAAAAGTGTCATAGAATTGTCCAAAATACCAAAAAAACCGATCAAAACATCATTATTCCCAATTGTCCAAAAGTAAAAATTTACCGGTTTTAACATGGTATTAACCTTATTAAAATTACAGCTTGGTTATATAGTAATAGCCTGATCAGGAAGCTTCTGCCAGATTCCATGCAAACCATAATAATCACATTCCCTTATTATTTTTCTTATTCATTTGTTTTTCCTACCTCTGTTGTTACTAAATAAATAATTCACCATTCTCACAAGGGAATTTATAATATGGCTCCATATACATTAACACAGTATTTACTGATACTATGTGAAGAAAGAATGCTTGGGTTACATCAGGACATTCTTGCCTCACTCCATACTGTACAAAAAAACTTCCACAAGGCTGATTCTTTACAAGCTAACCAATGCAAATAGTACCTCGTGTGTGGCTTGAGGCTTGGCCCGTGAGGACCTTCATTGTGCCTCACATTAGGTCTGCAGCTCAGCAACGATTAACCACTGTTCTGTATTTAAATTCACAAATATGATGAAGGAACAAGTACTATGGAAATATTATAATCATTAAAGCAATATTAATCACGTTTTAGGAGGATGGCTTGAACTGGATTAGTTATACTCTATGGCATTAGGGCATTTTTGGTTGGCCCCAATGCAAGCCACTTTACTCCCTTCCATATACAATACTTCGGCTTAACATTGCTACATGAGTTTATGTACTTTAGGTATTTAAAAAGACAGCAAAGAATTTACCATGCTGTTTGGAGTTGGTCTCATCAGGATGATTTGGCCCGGCCATCGTAATCAACCTCCCACATATATATATTCACAAATTTGACCTTGGAACTTATACTGTACTATGGTTCATGCACAGATTAAAAGTACTGACAGGTTTATTTTCTGTAATGGCTTGGTAAGACGTGGATGAAGCTGCAGGAGTGCTCGCATGTATAAAATTTATAACTATTTGTTTTTCACAATAAACTACAAAGCACTTATTGTGACAGTTTTTAAAAAGTTGCGGAATGGCGTAATTTTGGAGATATCAACTATTAAACCACCAGCTTTACATGCAAACCGTGCCAAGTGCCCACCTGCCATGTCAGACTTTAGCACCAAAGTAAATCAGTCACTCATCATTCGCCCCTACTAACCTAACCTAACCTAATTCAATCAAATTCCACTAAATTTAACATAGCTTAACTAACATGAACTTCTGGGGGCAAATGAGTTTCGGGTCTGAATCAGCCCACTTCCAACGTCAACAAGCCTGAGTTCGTGCTCTTGAGTAACTGGTTATTTTTGCAGTTTGGGTGCCATAAATGAATTTGCAATTATGAAGATAATCCCTGCCATTCAATTTTCATCATTTGTTAATGGGAGTTAGCAATTTGTCCCAGACCAATTGTATGCTCTTGCCTCACCTCATGCAAACCATTTCTGATCAATCTCCTGTAATCAAACTCACAAATATGATCTAGACATAAGTAACTGTGCCCAATACACTGATTTGTTAACACTGTATTTATCACACTGTTTGGAGGATGGGTGGGGTTTGATCAGAAAACTGCTACCCAATCATATGCAGTACAAACACCTTCATTACTCATATTTCCTCCAATCCATCACTCCTGCAATATAGTTTTTTTTTATGTACTAAAGATCATTACAGAAAATAACACAATACTAACCACACTGCTTGGAGGAAGGTTTGGGCAGACTGTGGTAAGGTAGCAAGTTTGCCTAACCCCATGCAACCACCATTTCCTCATTTCCATCAATATAGCCTTATCACCACTGTAATACGTTATGTACTTTTAATTACGACACAGTGTACCTCAATATATGCCATGCTGGGAGGGCCATAGCTAGGGTCTGACTATTACATAAGTGAGTTTGTCTGCCTTTATACACAAACCTTATACCACTCTCCTCTAATTAAATTTAGTAATATGACCCAGGAATAATTAACTAGGATAATTACCCTGCTGTCTGGGGGTCGGCTTGGGTCAAAGTTGAAAAAAATCAGGGAAGCTTTACCCTAACCCCATACACACACACTGCATTTCTCACTTTATTACGTAACCTAACCACTACTGCAAAATATTATGAACTTGGGGTTATTAAGCAAGGCAGTACAAATACCATGCTGTTGGGATGACGGCGTGGCTCAGACTGGACGATAAAGGAGTGGCTCTGTAGCTGCTCTCTCCCTCACGTGCAAACCATTTCCTCACAGACTCCAAGCATCCACCTGTTTTCCCCCTCTCTTTTTCCCTTATCCCGTGCACTACACCGCTAAATGGTATATAGGGAAATGGAATATGCGTGAGGGAAGGGTGTGGTGAAACAGGGAGCGTTGGGGAAACCAGATCGTACCGGAATGAGGGAGAAGGAAAATTTCAAAACAACATTCCTACAACTCGTGCTTCTTACCTGCCTTATTTCCTGGTGATTATCCTGGTCCCAAACATTCAACTCCTCGGCCGAACCTTATCACAACTTATGAACTAGCCTAATGCCGCCTGTACTCCCTGAAAATAGGGATAAATTGGGTTTAATGCTCTTAGCAGTAACACGTTCAATCCATACGCCATGAAAATATCGGTTTGAAACTAGTACAAACCGGATTGTGCAGACGAGACCCTCACTATCCACTCCATGTATGCCCTGAATCCACCATTATTTCACCTATAACCACCCTCTAATTAATTTAACAATTACTTACACTACATTATGGTGCTGATTCGATTCCTAAATGAACGTTTTCCGTGGCTATTATGTGTTTCTTTGTCAATGAGGCGACATCATAAGCATGGGCAGTCTTCCCGCGTTAAATCAAGCCGCCTGATTGGTCAGTGGGAGAGATCCTGAGCCAATCATATCACAGCTTACAAATCCCTACGTTTTCTTCACGCACATGCATTTGGCGCCAATATTCAAACATTCTGAGTGCAATACTTCAATATAATAATCAGATACTATGCAACGTCACAAAATACCATGCCTGGACTGTTTTATTGTGCCCCAGTTTACAAATCCCACGTTTTCTTCATTTACAATTATCTGACGCCAATATTCAAAATACTGAGTACATTAATGTACTCAGTACTTTGAATATTGGCGTCATAAATTAATTAATTTCCGCTTTTCAGTGAATACACACCACAGGAAATACACCGTTTGTTGAAAATCTACATATATTCAGATACCCAATGCTTTTTGTTGATATAAGCATAAACAAAAAGCAGATAATCATACAGATAATCCATGCCTATACAGTTGACCCACATAATTCGGCCACTGGTGTGCGCGTACTTTTTTACTTTATTATATTGTGCCTATTTCATTGGGCTAATGCATTTTTACAGAATTAACTCTTGCTCATATTCTCAGTTTCTGGTTTTCATTTGACATGCAGCGTAACTATACCGATGTAAGGAAAACTCAAGGACACTTGACCATGATCGATAATGAATGTCAGGATGAATTATACACACCGAAACACAGATTGAGCTTTATATAAATTAATCTATAAGGTAAGTACATGCACTATTATGAATGGATGTTTCCTCAGTGAATGTATAATTGAGAATAAAATTGAGATAGTTGCCCATAAAATGTTAGAAAACGTGCTCATTCAGATGACGTCATTCCCCATGACGTAAGTGGGAGGTGGGTGGAGTCTGTGGACAGATGTCTGCAGAGATGTCTGTACCTGTTTTATAGTGATTTTACCTTGAGAGCACCATGAATTGGCACAAAACCTAACGCAGGAAATCAAATCACAATCTTCCCCTAAACAGCATGTCGACATAAGAAGGCGAAGAGATCAATAAGGCAATAGACATAAAATCTTAGCGTGTGGGCTAAATGGCAACGTGAGAAAGAGGGAAAAATGTTGCAATCACTGAAGTAAGCACTTCCTATCCGGTGCAAGTTATACCGTGAAATTTGTGCAAGGGGGATAAATGATTCATGTGGATGTCCCTCATCATCTTATCGTTTTATTTCGATTCAGAGATTCCCAAAGGTTTCTTTTTACACAGCTACAACGTTTTCTCGTGATGACGTAACCCAAAGGCACACTTGAGGATGCTTGCCGTAGGTGTTACGTGTTCGTACCCCCAGACCCCTTCTCACGTGACCTCGGAGGCTTTGTGGCAATCCCCTACCCTTCCCTTGTTCACTGTTCTCTAATGCTGCTCCAGTCTCACCATTTTGACGGGAGTATTCTATGTAGCTGATTTAGGAGGTGTCGCAGAACATCTATAACACATTTTCTGTTCATTATACCTGTTACTTCATGTTCTCTCTCTCTCTCTCTCTCTCTCTCTCTCTCTCTCTCTCTCTCTTTTATACTGAGACATCACTATTATCATCACCATCATCTCCATCATCATCCACACTTCATTTTTCTTACCGGTGACTGAGATGCACCGGGGTCCTGAGCACCCCCCCCCCCCCCAAAAAAAAAATGATTAGTGGATTAGTGAGACGTCTGTCCAGCTCAAATGAGTCACATTTTCATTCACTCACCATTCAAGCTCCCGGAATCCTGACCCCCACCTTACGATCATTAATCGTTTTTAGGCTATCTGTAAATTTGTAGTACCGACGTGGTTTGCATAAATAACATACATTAGGATACTGGGTTGTAACGTGGAGAGTAAGTCGCCGAGAAAGAAGCGTTACGAAACCTCCAGTGCCACTTGAAATCACGCCCCTCTGTGGCAATCACCTACGCTTCCCTTGTCCACTGTTCTCTAAGGTGCTGAAGAGGGATGCCTTCACGTCGTGGCACTGATATAACAAGGAGACTCTACTGCCCAGTTACACAAACGTCCCTCAGTCCCCCTCCCTCCCGCCCCCTTATCCCCGGAAAGGAGGATGGTGGAGCGCAGTCCGCGTAAATGAGCAACTTCGGTCTGCAGTCTACAGAGTTGACGTCCAGAGGAACCTGAGGTTGCAGCTACTACTACTGCTAATCCTATTGTTGAACTACTATGAGTAATACTACTGCTACTACTACCACTACTACTATACTACTGTTACTACTACTATGAGTATTACTACTACTACCACTGCTACTCCCCCCCCCACACATCTCTAGTTCGTCCTACAAAACAAATTTAAGTAAAGAATCGATTGTAAATACGTTTGAGAATGTCATGTGCGATACACTCTCTCTCTCTCTCCTCTCTCTCTCTCTCTCTCTCACTTGCCCTAGAATTGCCATCTCTCCTTGAATGCTGAGTCGTGACAAAAATAACACTAAAATATTGTGCTGGTCACGAAGAAGTGCTACCGACAGGATGTAGGCTCGTCGTGTTATTTGTTTATTGACAGCTACGGGAAGTAAGTCGCAAAAGGACGAAAATCTAGACCGTTAAGGTGAAAAAACACTATCCTCCTTTAGGGAGATGGTAAGCAATAATTTTTTGTAGAGGGGGAAAAAGGAAAGAGAAAATTGAAGACTTTGGTTCGAATTTTGAGATTTGAAGCTTTCGTAACACCTCTTCCTCGGCGATTTATTTTGCACGTTGCACCTCGGTATCCTCTTGTGTGTTACTTATTAAAAAACTATATTGATATTAAATTAACACAGCATACAGGAAGTTAAAGAAAAATATGCAAAATAAATCGCCAAGGAAGAGGTGCTACGAAGCCTCTCATGTACTTAGAATACGGCCGTTTGCAGTTAGTTACCTTTCCTCCCCCCATTAAATATAATATAATAATAATAATAATAATATCCTGGTAACTTACGAGATGGATTTGGTCGTAAATGTGTTTGTGCATTCGGCTCTGGAAAGCTTTCGTACATGCAGCCATTTTTGGACATGACCGGTGTAGCCAAACTGGGTGGAGTCATAGCCAGTATTTACTACGATTCAGGCAACGTATTTATAAACAAACTTACCATTAACTCTACTCGGTACGTTTTCATCTAACGGAACTGGGCGTAACGTGAATGCTAAGTCTAGGATGTATATTTATTTACCTCGATTCAGGCCATGTATTTATAAACAAACTTTCCATTAACTTTACTCGGTACGTTTTCATCTGACGGAACTGGGCATAACGTGAATACCAAGTCGAGAATGTAAAAAGTTCTCTGGGGAATATAGCCCATGCATTTTAACTAGTCGAAGATGTTTGTTTGTCCTTTAGCTTCGTATTTCACGTAATTCAGTGGGAGAATACGACATTACTACGACTCTACATCCTTTCCATGGCACTGCTTCCTGACTAGCATCATATTTAAGTGTTAATTCAAGTGTTGACATCAGCGTTTATGAGTGCAATTTTACGTCTATAGTTGGTTTGTGTGCAGCTGGTAAAGACATGCAACCTGTTCAGCTCAGTGTAGTTAGGTTGGAAGATTGATTTGATTAAGTAACCAGGGAGACTCATTCTTGCATAGTCTGACAATCGTTAGTGAGAGAAGGAGGGACAGGGCCACTCCTGAAGATGCTCCCACACCTAAAAATACGTTCTCGGGCTGAAATAGTCGAGGCTAGAAATTAATTTATTAGGCAATTTATCATGAAAGATGACGGTGATCAAATGAACAGAGAGGTGGACTGTTATTGCCATCTCTAGAGAATGATACAGCATTAACATACAGTATATTCAGTATGGACGGTGGGTGGTAGTGCCCTAATAATGGTATCTGAAGGTTTGTGACACGTAAGAGGACTATTGGGTCGAACGGGCTATCAAGACTCGTCTATGCCCAGAGTCAGACACAGAAAAAATACGACTGTTGCAGATTCGTTTCCCGAAGCTTAATGGAATAGTAAGGCAATGCTACGCCTCTTCATATAATTTCTTGTTACGACTCACATCAAGATGAAGATATGACAATTTTATGCTTAATTAGAGCGAATATAGTTTAAAAGTGAACAGAGTATAGTTAGAGAGAACAGAGTATAGTTAAAGTGAACACAATATAAAGTGAACAGAGTTTAGGTAAAGTGAACAGTCTAGATATTAAGTTATACAAGGCGGGGGCCAGGTAGGGTTCAGCGGCCCGGCAGGATGTGGCGCGAAGGCTATAGGCAGTGTGGGTGTGGCGCCTTCAACATTACTAGTTCGATCCGGCATCCACACACACACACACATTTACGTACGCATAAGACAAATGAATAGGTTTAAGTTAATGATTACTTCAGTATGTATACGGACTTAGACTAACAATGAGAAAGAATACAAGATGAAGCGCTAAGGATGGAAATAAGACAGAAACTCATGACAGACTCGGTATTCAGCCTACAAGTTGAAGTTAAACGAAGAAAAACTAGCTCTGTTTGACTATGCATGACTACTTGCATCATCTGTAATGAGTCAGACATAATAAAGGAGAATAAGATCAGAAAGCCAGAGTTAAGATCGTACACAAGACCTCTATACAAGTCAGAACTTCCTAGATTCAAATTAATCTGGTAAACCAAAAAACACTTATTATATTGCCTATGAACGTCTACTTACTTATCTAAACCAAATTTAAGAAGAATAGTATCAAAGAACTAGAGCTGAGAATGTAAACAAGACCGAACTCTACCCCACGCCGAATTCCCTTGGTTCCTCGGCACAGTAAATACAAAAGTCCGTTTGCCTCTCCTGCATCTCTTCCATTGCTGAATTCATAGACGCTTGAACATGACGTGGTGGACTGAGGTGCACATTATCCATCTGTGACTGATAGGCTACTGCACTTTTGTCCGCTACTTCTCATTCAAGCATCTATGAATCTAGCAATGAAAGAAAGGGCGATTGGACTTTTGTGTTTGACTGTATATGGCCATTCCCCCCTACTTCGTCATGACCCCGCCCTCTCTATGCCCTTTCTCTCGTTATCTCAGCACCTCTCACCTTTCCAGATCCTTTGTCTCATAGCTGCTATATTTACACCACTTGCATTTCACACAGCACCAAAATTCCCTTGTGGCGTCTGCGTGTACGCTTTACATTTATCTTTGTTCTGTTTATATTAGTTTTTGCTAGTCGCCAGATGGTAATTTCTCGTTATTTGGCCTCATGGAGAGAGATGCATTAACGTGGTGACCTAGCGGTATGCCCGGTTATATAAACTCTTACTCCCCTCCCTATCCCCCCAAAAGAGGACTGAGGACTGCTGAAAAAGGGCAGCTCCGGCCTGTAGTTCACTGGGTTCACGTTCAAATGAGCCTGGGGTGCAACTGCGTCTACTACTAATCGTCTGCTTAGTATTCGTAACCCCTCCTGCTCAGGGACGCTTCACATATGTGACGGCGGTGATACAACGGGGCGTCTCAGCTGTCCGGTTATGCAAACGTTCCTTTACTGCCTCCCAGTACTCAGAACGGAAGACGGTGGACTACCCGAGAAGTGCAATCAACCAGCAGTCAACTGTGCTCACGTTTCTGACGAACCTGGGACGACAACAACAACTATTACTACTGCTATTGCTGCTGTTGCTACGGCTGCTACTACTACTACTACTACTATTACGTTGCTGCTGCTGCTGCTGCTACTACGATCACTATCTCTCGTTTTCTTAGGGGAGTTCATAACCTCATCATTTTTACCTCGCCTGGGACGGAGTCCGGCGAGCTGTTGTATTTGGTTGAGTTGTTTGTTTATTTGTTAGCAACATCACGGAAAAACGGCTGGTTAAAATTACATGAAACCTTCAGGATATGTGGGCACTGGTCCCAAAAGGAATTGATTTAATTGTGGAGGTAATGTCTTTAAGTTTGAACGGTGAAACTCAAGGTCAAGAAGTTTCACAGGGGGAGTTCTTGAATGGGAAGTTAGTTGTGCCATTACCGTAGACTTTAATCAGGAGTTTCACAGGGTAAGTTGAAATGGAAGTTAGATGCGCCTTTAATTGTTTACTGACACTAAATGGCAGTACCGAATCAGCATTTAACAGCACTAAAATAACTGCTGCTGGCCGAGGTTTGCTGTGCCCCTCTTCACTGTCTTATTCTTTTATATTTATTTTTTTGTTTTTTGCACATTAAACTTTACAACTACAATGTTACCATACAAACTGTGCCGATAATAAAAATACATAAATAAATAAATAAACAGAAAATAATGTACCAGGAAAACCTCAAGGTGTAATAAGCAAAATAAATCTCAGAAGAAAATTTGCTACGAAGCTGTGATGTCAATGGGTACACGGCTCAGTATAGGCGCAGCGTTAACAGAATACGTAAAAAGATGTCACACAATCTTGTTAGAGGAATTTCCGGGTTATATAGGCGAGAGAGAGAGAGAGAGAGAGAGAGGGGAGGAGAGGGAGGGAGGGAGGGAGATTACGTGTATATATATGCAGGTGTGAATGACTAAGTTAGTGATTTGTATGTGTGTGTGTGCGTGTGTGTGTCTGTGTGTGTGTGTGTGTGTGTGTGTGTGTGTGTGTGTGTGAGAGAGAGAGAGAGAGAGAGAGAGAGAGAGAGAGAGAGAGAGAGAGAGAGAGAGAGAGAGAGAGAGAGAGAGCGCCCTTCACATGACCGGGATGCAGTGTGGGGGAGGCAACACACTGAGGATGCAATATAGGAAAGCATTCAAGGTGGTCACTCCGTACACGCTCCTTCCCTCCTTAACAACCTAACTTAATCTAGCATAAAATTTACCTTAAACTTAACCTAAAATTTGCCTTGACCTAACTTTAACCTAAAATTTACCTTGACCTAACTTTAACCTAACATTTACCTTGACCTACCTTTAACCTAACANCAGAGTATCCCTTATCTGTTGTTCATCCTGCAATAAATAAAGAAATAAATGGATAGATAGATAAATAGATAGATTGATACAGAAAAATAAATCTTGGTTGTCTCTTCCTGTCTGTCTGTCTCTGTGTCTGCCTATCTTTCTTTCTGTCTGTTTGTCTGCCTGTCTGTCTTTCTATCTATGTCTATCAATCAGTCTATCTATCTATCTTTGTGTAGCTAGACGCCTAAATCGCAGAGAGAACGCCTTCACGTGGTGGCACCTTTATGACGGGGGGTGGTGGAGCGGCCTGGTTATAAATTCAAACATTCCTTTGTCCCCTCCCTGTCCGGAACAAGGCGGGAGGACTGTGGAGGAATGGAACCTAGGCCTGCAGTACACCGGGTTTACACTCAGATCAGCTTGTTACTACTACTACCACTGCTACTACTATTATTACTACTACTACTACTACTATTGCGTGTAATAACGAACACTCCATGAAACTTAAGACCATTGCGTATTGCACCACAGTCGCGCTGGCTGTGGAGATTTCGCAACGCTTTCTCTGCAGCGATCTATTTTACGGTTTACCCCTCAGCATCCTCTTGCGTATTTTGATGCAAACTATGAAAAAAAAAAACACTTCATACACGAACATCAATAGACACGAACATCAAGACATCATACACGAACATCAATAGACACAAACATCAATAGGTATCTTTGAAAATAAATCGGCAAGGAATAGCTGCTACGAATTCTCCTATACCAGCGAAAATTCAAATCCCAGGGAATATATACCTCGAAGCTTGAAGATGTTATATAATTTTTTTATATTGCAACTGCCTATACTACCAATTTATCTGTATACCTATAGTCAGACGCATTAATTCCGAAATACGTTGACGTAATTATAATCTCCACATCAGTTTGTCCCCTGCCATCAAACTGCCCTTCCTCCAAATCACATTACTCACACTACCCTTATACCTCTCCGACGCCTCATCCCATCCTATCCTTTGTCTCCCCCCCCCTTTCGCCCTCCACCTCACTCACGTACACTCTCCTAGTTAATCTCTAATTCTCAATTCTCTCCACATTCTTATCAAGTTGTGTATCAGACCAAATCTTTTCTACGTTTTATAAGGGGCAAGAAAAAGTGCTGATTTTTAGTGGAGGGAAATTCCTGAGCATCCCTCGGCCATTGAGTGGTGTTGTGTTATTTCCTCATGGGGCTAATACCCACGTTTGCACAGCTGACACGCCGCGCCCTCCACCCCTGCGACACCTCACTCACAGGGCGGCGGATTTCGTTTAAAGTCGTTATATTATGTAGTGATTAACGCAAGACAATTAGCTTACGGGGACACCTCAGGCTGAAAATGATGGAAATAATCTTCATTAAACCCGTCGAACCTCTGACTTTTTCCCCCCCTTCTTTTCTTTAGCGTGGTACAGTGTATATCTGTATACCTATAGTCAGACGCATCAATTCTGAAATACGCTGCCATAATTATAACCTCCATATCAGTTTGTCCCCTGTCATCAAACTGCCTTCCCTCCAAATCACATTAATCACACTACCCTTATATAAACATATACCTCCGCCCCATCCCTCCACTCAAAAAAAAAAAAAAAATCTTGTCCTTATAAAACACAGAAAATATTTGGTTTGATGCACAACCTTGATGACACAGGACACCTTGATAGCCGCACCCATCCCTGCAATACTGTAAGAGGAAAGAAATAATTAATTACAAGGGAGGGAGGCCTAAAACGCGGCCGGGGTGAACGAAAGGGACACCCGGCGCCACAGTCCCAGTAGGGGACGGCCCACGGGGGTCCCACTCTGCCTAAAAAATTTCCGGGAGGGGGGAGGGGGAAGTTCTATCACTGTGCAAAGCTTCTTTCTCCTAACTCTTCTCCTATAACAGATGGACTCTATTCTTCAAAAAAATACAGAAACTCAGTGAGGAGGGAGTGACAGGAAACAAGCACCGCATTTAGCCGCCCCAGTGGCTGTGTCAAAAATATGCAGTTTAAATCAGGTCTGGTGTTAACTTGATACACGAGACTGCAGTTGTGGAGAAGAAGAAGGGGAGGATTTTATAGGGGGACTTTGTGTTGACTGAGAGGGTGCGACTTTTATATAGATTTCCCACTGAATCCCTGTTGTAACTTCAGGAGGACAAGAGGTGTGAAAAATGTCTTGTACTTTCTACAAAACATTAATTAGTTACGTGAGAAGAATGGTCATGTTATCTTTCGTTCTCTCTTTCGCTTTTTAGGTAGGACAAGGAAAGGAAGAGTGCAGAAATTTCGTCTTTTGGTCTTCCTACAGAAAAAAAAAAACAAAGTGAGTGGCGAGAGACAACGGGCCGTGTGTTTAACCTGATGAAGACCTCAATTGATGACCAAGTTTAGTCACACTGAGGTGTTGATCTGACTAGTAAATAAGGAGATTCATTCCCACCTCATAAGTATGGCTCTCAAATTTCATACAACGACAATTTTGTATTCAAATTATGGGAGTGGCTCAGATTCGTCAGAGAAAAAGAAAAGAAAAAAGAAAAGTAAAGAAACTGACTAGTGAACATCATCCCAGAAGTGTGACAACAGAGATCGCCCAAGGACATCATCACCCTGGCGGAAAAAGCCTGAGCTGTAGTGTAGGGTGCCGTTATCGTGTTTAAATATCGTCCGTGGCACAATATTATTTCAGCTGCATCGTACTGTATGGTGTGGGGTGGTGTACGGTGTTGGGGTAAAGAAAATATGTCGTTTGTAACAGATACAGAACTGTACTGCTTAGTGTTGTAGCGTTATAGTGCACAAATATCTATGGTACAATTGCATCAGATACACCGTATGGCATGGTGTGTGGTGTGACGTGTGGTGGGTGAGTGGGGAGCAGTC
>JAGKTI010001047.1:0-36679 GCA_018397915.1 Birgus latro | reverse complement strand
CTTTTTCAGGCTGGCAGCTTATTCCTCGCGGCTTAGTGGCAAAATAACGCAATACTAAAGCTCTACATCCTTCCCATAGCACTTTTCCGTGCCTAGACGTATATTGTAGTACTGATCTTTTGTCATTGTAAGATGAAGAGATAGTAAATTAACGCCTAATCAAATTGAACTTCACTGTGTACGGTGTGTCCTTGTAAATGTGTGAGAAACTTCTGGAGGTTATTCTTGAGGTGGAAAAAATCTTTATCAACATGGCTCCAATTCTCAGCCGTTCCGAAGTTACAAGTACTGATGACCTCATGGGTAAATTATGAGGAAGATAATTTTCGCCCATAAATTCACCAAATGTAGCTCCGTAGTGGTTGAGAAATTATTCCATGGCGGCGTTGCATTATATCATTACCCAGATTTAGGTAAAATATAAAGTTTTCCATATATTTCCTGTGACACTGCGTTTTCAAGGGTAGAAGTGAAAGATTTATTTTCACTGATTTCTGGGGGGATGGCAGAGAATTCGGGGGTACGGCATGGCGGGAAAGCTGAGAGATGTTTTCGTGGGACATTTTATATATGATCTTCCAGTCAGTCTGTTTTCAAGTGACAAAGATCCTCAGCACTTTTCACCTCAGTTGATGGCCAAGTGGAGTCAGATTTGCGGGTGGATCTGACTGGTAATCAAAGAGACTCGTGCCTGCCTCATAAGTAAAGCTCATCGAATCCCATGCAACTGTTACATGAAGAGATCGTCTAAAATCAAACTTTGAAAAAAAATATAAGGCTTCACAACACTGAATCACTACAGATCATTTGTGTGTTCATTTTTACATTTTTTCATTTTAATTCGACTGTGAAATGTTTGGAAGATTTATGTATCTGTAACGGCCAACGTTAAAACAACTTATACTTAATTTATGCTTTGGATAAATTTTGAAATGCGGTTTTATACAATGCCCAGTGCTTCTTGACACCTTGCATCAATATGAAGGGAATCATTTTGAACGCTAATTCACTTTTGTTGTTGCTGGAGAAAGAAACACCGATGTGGGACTTAGTGTGTATTTGCTAGGCTCATCTGGAGGTGAACCCAGTAGACTACAGGCTCTCCTTCTTCAGCTCACCGTCCATATTTCGGGAGTTAGGGAGGGAAGTGATGGACGCCTGCATTATCGGCCAGCGGATTTGCCTGGCTGAATCGGTACCACCACGTGCAGGCGTCTCTTACGTCAGTTAATGTAAATGGTCACAAAGATGTGGGGGAACAGAAGGATAAAAGTGGCGGAAGTGTGAGGCAGGGGTGATAGAGCAGAGCACGTTCATAAATCACGCCTATACAAAGTGGTGGTTATTCGGGAGGGGTGGCTGTGTGTGTGTGTGTGTGTGTGTGTGTGTGTGTGTGTGTGTGTGTGTGTGTGTGTGGAGGCATGCCAGTGTACGTAACAGTATGTGTAGAGGAGGTTGTGTGTTGTTGCTGAGTGTTTGGAGATGTGGTTGAATGTTCGTGTGGAAAAATGTGTGTGTGTGTGTGTGTGTGTGTGTGTGTGTGTGTGTGTGTGTGTGTGTGTGTGTGTGTGTGTGTGTGTGTGCTTGCGCGAGGAGGTCGTTTTTGCGTGTGTGGAGATGGTATATAGTGTGTGTTGAGGTGTGGCATGTTGACGTGTGGGTGTAAGTGTGGAGACTACTGTGTGTTTGATTGTGTGACTGTGTATGTAAGTGTGGCTGTTTGTGCGGAATTGGAGCAGTTTGTCAAGTATGGATGCATGTTTGGCATTCTAGCTGTGCGGTGGAGTCACTTAATTGGCGTGGTAGTGTGGAGTTCTGCCTGGGTGTGGTGCAGCGGTTGGATGTGTCAGCGTGAGTATGGGAAGTGTGGCTGCATGTAGGAGGGTGCGGTCGTGGTCGAGGAAGTGTGTGGCTGTGTTTGGGGTGGGGTGGTGGTTTTTTGGGGGGGGGGGGGGGGGGGGGGGGAGGAATTCTTTCTCTCATATCACAGAAATTATCCTTTACATATATCCTCACCCGTCCAAATTGAGGAGTATATGGAAAGGACACAGCCGCAGTGATCCTCTCAATTTCCATCCTCAGCATCATCCCAGGGCTGTTTTAGGTGGGACAGGAAACTTAACACCTTTTCCTTTGCGATTTATTTTGCATAGTACACCTTAACATCTTTTAAAGCCATATCATTTTAATAATAACTCCTTCAGCCCAGTTATTATTCTATTCCTGCTGAGGTTAGACACGGCTTCACTTACCATATACTAACGGAGGTGCCTCAGTAACACACAGAAGCACATTGAGGTGCAGGATAAGTTGCGAAGGAAGATGTGCTAAAATCTCCAAAGCCAAGTAGAACACAAACTTCAGATATAATTCGGCAACACATCTTAGGAAATTCAAACACCATCATTCGAGTTCGGTACAAAGTTTAATCGTCGATACATTTGTTGTGGAAGCTTGATTTATGGTGGGATGTTTTGCCTGTGTAGAACTATGGAGAGGCGTTGCTCTGTGTTGGGGCTCTGTGTAGGGACGTTGCTCTATGTTGGGGTGATTCGCCTGTGTAGCTGTATGTTGGGGTGTTGATCTATGATGGGGCTCTATGTTGGGGCGTTGCTCTATGTTGGGGTGTTTCGCCTGCATAGCTCTAAGTTGGGCTGCTGCTCTGTGTTAGGGTTCTATGTTGAGGTGTTGCTCTATATTGGGGTGTTGATCTTTGATGGCGCTCTATGTTGGGGTGTTTCGCCTTCGTTGCTCGTCCTTCCCTTCTCGCTCAAGTATCAGACAGCATAAAGCAGGGCTACGCAAGAAATTAACAGGCATAAAACAGAAAAGATTTGCTTTTTCCTTTTAAGTGCTGAAGGGAGAATGTCAAAGCAAATGATATGCATTTTTCGTTTCTTCCTATGTTAAGTTTATAGATTGAGGGAAAAATGGAGGTAAAATAAATGTATGGCCTTTCTGTCAATTTGAAATTAATTGAACAGCCCTGCGATTAAGATAAATCTATTCAGTATTAGCCTGTCAACTGTGAATCATGACAGGGGTACAATACAATAGCCGACATCAAAAATGAGTCTTTCTTTTACATAAAATCTGTGGGGAAAAAATACCAAGCTTTACAATAATCCACTCTTACATTTGTCACTCTTACAACTGGCACTTCAGGAGGTCGAAAATACACAATATTTAGTGCATTCCTATCAGACTATCAGAGTTGTAGGTAAGGCACAGAAATCACGCGAGAGCTATTTGTCACCCTTGCAGTTGGCATTTCAGGACAATTTCGACGCCAGACATTTCAGTTGTGGAGGAGATATTAAAAATTATTCTTTTTGAATGTGTCACCCTTTCATGTAGCACTTCTAGGATATACACAGTTCCAAGGTGGACACTGTTCCTTAAAGTATGCAGATCAGTCAAGAATGGTCACATACTGAATGATTCCTGATGTTTTGAGGTGACGTCTGTGGTTCATGAATTACTGTTTTATGCCGGATTCTTTAACTTATGCCGTATCCCAAACTTCCCCTAAGAACACGACGCACAACAGGGACGAAGGGAAAACAAACTGGGCCAAGAGATATGGTGATAGACTGTTACTTTTGACTCCAGAGGCTTAAGTGACTCTAGGTGGATGGTTGATTCACACTGACTTCAAGTACTTCATCTGAGTGATTTTAGGTGGACCAGAAATCCCATCAGTGAGAGGAATGAGACTCCTCCTCCTCTGATGGGGAAAAAGCAGGGGATGATACGCGTCTACTACTGCCTACGGGTTTGTTGTCATTCCTCATGTTACCTCCAGTTCTCTCATGCAGTCCATATACGTAAATCCAAGCTTTTTCTTCATGTTGCAGACCGTTATATAAACAGTTCTATTGCATTACATGGTTGGGTAAAATTCTCAAGACCAAGTTGCATAAAACATTACCTAGTACTTTATTGTGATACATACTGTACAGATAAATTGCATAAACTTCAAACTATATTACCTAAAAATTCGTGTGGTTGATTCTCCCTTTCTGACTCCAAGGCTCTCAGTTACCATTGTCAGCTCATCCTCACCCAGTGCTCACAGGCGGGAATTAGTGTGTGGAGCCCCGAGGAATTAGTGTATGGAACCCAAGGACGGAGCTCCGAGGATTTAAATGCTTGCCTAGGAGTTGTGTATTGTTTGGAGTATTGGGTATTTTTGGGTAAGGTGACAAATGTTTGTTAATATGTAAATTCATTCATTAATACGTAAATATTCATATATAAAAGTTGCTTGATACTCTATTGCCTTCTGGTGGTAAGGTCGCATTCCCAAGAACCCTACAAGGAGATAACTAAAGAATCCAGCACGAAAACAGTAATTAATGAACCACAGATTACATCTCAAAGTATCAAGAATTATTTAGTATGTGACCATTGCTTGCTGTGATCTGAGTACGTTAAGGACCAGTGTCCACCTTGGAACTGTGTGTATCCTTTAAGTGCCAGATGAAAGGGTGATACACTGAAACAGAATTATTCTTAATCTATTTATCTCTTCCACAACTGAAGTGTCTTTGGCGTGGAAATTGTGTGTCCTAAAATGCCAACTGCTAGGGTGACAAATAGATTCAGAGTTATTTGTCTTATCTACAACACTTATAGGAATTCACTAAATGTTATGCATTTTTAATCCCTTGAAATGCCAGTCGTGGCAAATGTAAGAGGATTAATGTAAAGCTTGGTATTTTTTTCCCCACAAATTTTATAGATAAGTAACGAGTTAATTTTTGATGTCAGTTATTGTATGTACCCCTGTCATGATTCAAGGCTGACTGGCTAACACTGCATAGTTTTATTTTCATTGCAGGGATATCCAGTTAAGCTCAAACTGGTAGGAAGGCCAAACATTTATTTTACCTCGATTTTTTCCCCTCTAAAAACATAACAGAGAAAGAAACGGAACATTCATATTTTTTGCTTTGGCATTTTCCCTTAAGCACTTCAATAGGAAGGACAAAGCAATTCTTTTCTATTTGATTTTTTTTTTCTCCCTGAATAGCCCCGCTTTATGCTGTCTGATATTTGAGTCAGGAGGGAGGGACGAGCAGTGAAGGCGAAACACCCAAACATACAGCCCCAACATAGATCAACACCCCAACATAAAGCAACACCTCAACATAGAGCAACACCCCAACACTGAATCCCAACACAGATCAACACCCCAACACAAAGCAACGCCCCAACACAGAGCAACGCCTCTCCATAGGGCTACTCAGGCAAAACATAAATGTATCGACGATTAAACTTTGTACCAAACTCGAATGATGGTGTTTGAATTTCCTGAGATGTGTTGCTGAATTATATCTGAAGTTTGTGTTCTACTGGCTTTGGAGATTTTAGCACATCTTCCTTTGCAACTTATCCTGCACCTCAATATGCTTCTGTGTGTTACTGAGGCACCTCCGTTAGTATATGGTAAGTGAAGTTGTGTCTAACCATCAGCGGGAATAAAATAATAACTGGACTGAAGGAGTTATGAAAATAATATAATTTTAAAAGATGTTAAGGTGTGCTATGCAAAATAAATCGCAAAGGAAGAAGTGTTCAGTTTCCTGTCCCACCCAAAACAGCCCTGGGATACTACGAAGGATGATGATGCTGAGGATGGAAACTGGGAGGATCACTGTGACTGTGTTCTTTGCATATGATCCTCAATTTGAACTCGGTGAGGATATATTGTAAAGGATAATTTCTGTGATATGAGGGAAAGAATTCCTTCCTCTCTTCCCCCATCCCCCCCCCCCCACCCACAGACAGCCACACCACAATTCCTCCCCCCCTCCCCCCCCCCCCACACACACAGACAGCCACACTTCCCATACTCACGCTTACACATCCAACCGCTGCACCACACCCAGGCAGAACTCCACACTACCACGCCAATTAAGTGATTCCACCGTACAGCTAGAATGTCAAACATGCATCCAGTTCCGCACAAACAGCCACACTTACATACAGTCACACGATCAAACACACACAGTAAAGTCTCCACACTTACACCCACACGTTAACATGCCACACCTCCACACACTCTATATACCATCTCCATACACGCAAAAACGACCTCCTCGCACACACACACACACACACACACCGACCCTGGAGTATGCATCAGTAGTCTGGAATCCTCATCTCAAAAAACACATAGATAAGATTGATAAAGCACAAAGGGCAGCTACAAGATGGGTATCAAGCTTAAGAGATTTAAGCTACAAAGAAAATCTAGAGAAACTGAATCTACCAACACTACAGGTGAGAAGGAAACGAGGAGACATGATTATGTTATATAAATGCATCTCAGGAAGAGAGAAAATTGACATAAATGAATATAAACCTATGGGGAAGCAACATCAACAGGACACGGCAAAAAAAAAACTGTACAAAAAGAGAGGTGATAAACACGTAATGAATGAATGAGAGAAAGAAATGACGATAGAAAAAAGGGGGGGGGGGGGGAGGAGGAAGGAAGGTAAGGAATGAGTGTGTAGGTGTGATGAGTGTTATGCAACCAGGCCGACGACACACGATGACAAGAACTAGGCCATAGTTTTGACCACTGAGGTACAAAAGGAAGGCGGAGGCATGTCGATCTTCCTCTATCCGCGCGAGTGAAGCCGGTGGGCAGGGCTCAGTGGCCCCCCGGGGGGGGGGGAGATTGACTCAAAACATTGGGGTTTAGCGACTTATTACATTTAACTGCTTTCTGGTGTTCACCTCACACACACGAATTTGGAAAAATATTATATGATAAGCAAGGTATATATAAAGACATTCCTTGTCAATGTTACAGATCCCTGAAAAACCCACCAGGCACCACACTATACTTAGAAAATATCAAGTTCTTGATTCTTTCGCTCCACAAGTAATCATTAATATTCCTTATAAGAAACGCTAACAACGTGTTGTTCTGACATAATATACCGCAGTGATTATAGATAAATATGAATCAGTCATGTAAGCCAATAATAATCACAAATGGTAGTATTATTTAATAATTTAGGTTTTCATCTGCGATGGAGAGGGATTGACTCGAAACATTCAGTTTCTCAAGGCGATTTATTGCATTTTATTGCTTTAAGAAATTCAAAACACAAAATTTCTATGAAATGGTATTTGATATACAAGTTAAAAACCGACACTGGCATTCTTTGCTAATGATCTAGATTATAGAAAAACACACCAGTTACCTCACTGTCATGAGAAAATGAATAGTTCTTACCCCCGGGCTACCACTGATAAAGGATAGCCAAGACAGAATCCCTTGTTAGTTATTTTGACTATATTAAACCAATGACTGATATAAAATAACTCTTATAGTATGAAAAAGTTGGTCATTATTAGACATTACATACCTTTTAACAAATATTACAGGAACACATGGTATGTCTAGTTTATGATACCTGTAGCTACCTGTTGGAATTTTTGTCTATAATACACCAATGACTGACATATAACAATTCTTACAGTATGAAAAAATTAGCCATTGTTTAGACATTACATATCTTTTAAATCAAGTGGATGAGCTTAAATAGCTTAGGCAAAGATTAGATCAGATTAGGTGAACTGGGTTAGGTAAGGTTAGGTTAGGATGAGCTGGGTTAAGCTGGCTTGGGGTAAGAAAAGTTAGATGGGTTAATTTAGTGCCTGGTTAAGATAAGCTACGCCAGGCGGGGCTAGGTGGATTAAGTTACCTTAATCTGGGTTAGGTGATTAGGTTAGGCTAAGTTGCTAAGGTAGTAAAGGCTAATTTGGGATAGGCTATGTGTGTTAGGTTGTTTGAGAACTGTATATAAGCCTGGCCTACTTATTGGCCGACCGGCCAAACGCGGAAGCATTTTGCCGGTATTCTTTACTTTCCCCCCCCAAAATTGGAATATTTAATATCAGCACCGGTGTCTAAACTGAATGTAGATTATCGGAGGTTGCTAAAGTCTCAAAAACATCAGTATCGAATCACTAGACCATAAATGATCAAAGAAAATGCGTGGAAAAGAACCCGTGACACATTTTTAAGCCCATTTCTAAGAAACCATTACCTTATTTAAACTAGTAGTTTTACCTTCGGAATGTTAGAGTCCTGTCGATCCCTCTGCGTACACCCAAAGGCAGAACAAGCAGGCATGTTGAGTGGTTACACAAGAAATAACGAAGAGTTCCACTCTCAGCTGACGTTTGTTTTGAGTCAAAGGGAGACGGGGAGCTGCAGCGCGCTGGCTTCGTCACGTGACCTCCTGCCGCCGCCTCCATTATAATATGGTTTTGACTCCCGGCCTTGCTGAGAGTTCTGGGACCCTGGTCGCATTGTGTAGTGTGCAGTTTTTTTCGGTTTCCCCAATAAAGCAATTGATCAGTGGAATGCACTACCGAATGAAATACTGTGTGCCAAAACTATTCATAAATTTAAAGACATGTAAAAACGGTTCAAAACACGGGACAGTACGAGCTTGACTCATTCCTGTAAAGTCTAGGTAAGAACACACACACATGCTGATCAAAATTCCTGCTCTCACGTCGCAAGTGCAGGCATAATAATATCAGAATAAGGAACAGCAAGGTTTCTGTAATGGTACAAGATACGTTTCTGTTGCTGTTATGGCACCAACCTTATCTGGACAGGAACGTAGTGTACAGCGGGCTGAAGTTGCTCTATCTACAGTCCACATCCTCCTTTTTTGGGGTATGGAGTGGGGTGAGGGACTTTTGTATAGCTTACACCTAGTGCTGGTGCTGATAAAGAGCCTGCACACCGTGATGCTATGCACATTGGGTGGAGTAGTTGTGTCCAGCCAGAAGCCAGACCGCTTCATACTTGCCTGCATCTTGCGTGGGGTAGGAGTACCCTGGTCTGACCCTGGTGAATTGCAGTCTACCACAAGTAAGCACCAGATCCGTACGCTGTGTATATACTGTACTGTACTTGTAGCATGGCCCCACAGAAACAGTTGTTTATTTGTGGTCCGTGGGTGTGCTCCACCAGAAAGACCAGCGTTAAGCAACAGCAATAACACACGGTGACACAACAGGGAAGCGTCCCTCACCAGCACTACAGGGGATGTGATAAACTTCATACTGCGTGGCCAGTATTATTAAAATGCACACCAGGTTAGTTCCCCGTACACAAAGGTTTGATGATTTGTTTTTCGGCTTGTAGTTGTCTTTTGATGAAGGTGCGACCCCCACCCTAGGAGGAAACAACAGGGAGGCGGGAAAAGAGTGCGCGCACTCAGGGCACTCAGGGCTACAGGGGATTATCTCCCGCGCTCCCTTACGCCCCTCTTTCCCGCAACCAACAGCAACCGGAGTGTGCAGTAACACCAGACTACACTCCAGCTGGGCCAGGACACTACAGGTTCAGGGTGGGGCTAATTCAGTAGCCCCAGGCAGCACCTTGTTGATGGGCACTTGCCGCGGAAGGGACGAGGCGTCCATCTGCTGCTCTGAAGCTGCTTCCCTCCCTTAGCAGGACCGAGTAATAGCCACCAGCTGCTCCTGGTTAACAAACCCTCCCAGAGACAGGGACTTGGTGACGGGCACTAGCCGCACCAACAGTCGGGTGACAGCTACTAGCCGGCAGCCGCATTACGACTGCCTCCTCAATAGGGGACTAACTTGGTGACGGCCATCAGCTGCATCGGCAGGAGGGGGTTGGCCACCAGCCATATTACTCCCACAGTCCCCCTGGGGAACAGGAATCAGGTGACGGCCACAAGCCGCACCTGTACCCCGGTGACAGCCACCAGCCGCATTAGGGGTGTAGTCTCAGTGGGGCAGGACAACTCAGTATCGGCCACTAGCTGTACCAGTGGGCTTGTGGCCACTAGCTGTACCAGTGGGCTTGTGACGGCCACCAGCTGCATTCCGCCCCACCAGCTGCATTCCGCCCGCAATCCGTCAGGAGCACGGGAAGCCAGGGACGGCCACTAGCCACCCTGGAAAGATGACCACTTGCTGCTCCATGCCCATTGCTATAGGGGACTTAGCAACGGCCATCTGTCGTGCCAAGGAGGGAATGGCTATGTGCCACCCCTCGCCCCGTATCCCTGTACCTTCCCCCTTCAAGGACTTCCCTTGCTTGCCCACCTCCACCTGCAGTAAAGCGGGATGCCTCACCCTCACTGCGCTCAGAGACCCTTCTCTGGAGGAGGTCTGGCAAGGCCCCGTGGTATTACCCGGCGTCTGAGCCCAACAACTGGCTTCTCGGCGACACCAGCCCCTGACGGACTCTTCACGACGCCGACGATCCTACTAGATGAAGGTCCAGCCAGTGAGAGACCGCAGCCCACGGACCTGCTGGGACAGCCCTGGGACATCGAGACGAGGCCTCGCCTACCCCGCCAGATGACGTCCTGCTCGCCAGAGTTGGTGCCGATGAGAGCGCCTACTCTCCCTGTTCGAGCCCAGTCCAGAGGCCTGACCCTAAGGCCCCTCCTCAGCAAGGGGCACCTCACCACGCTGCCCCGCAGCTGATCCCGGACGGCCTGATCCCCAGCAGTAGTCTTATACCGCCAAAAGAAGGCCACCTCATCTGGCGGGATCCTGACGACACCGGGCGGGCCACTGTAGCAGCCCAAGACTGTGCCGCCCAGCAGCAGTCCCGTGTCACCAGACGAAGGACACCTCATCAGACGGGACCCCCTTGACACGGTCGGCACCTGTAGCAGCCCAAGGCTACGCTGCCCCACGCGGTGTCCTCCGATCCTGACTAAAAGTGCCCATACTATCCCCTATTGTATTGTGTGATATATTGCCCAAGTATTGTAGTCAGGTAAGGTAATACATGTGTAATGTTGTTCACCAGAGTTTTTATGCCCTGTTCCTAGAGTTACTAGAATACCTAACCCGGTCTAGAAAGAGGACCCCGCACTAGGCGTCGTGTTTAAGCAACAAGCAGTTGGGCCTTAAACCTGTTGCATAACAATTATAATATAAAAGAACTGTATTAATAAATTAGTTCTAGAACAAAATGCTCCTGAGCTGTGATCATATCCTACTGCAGTCAGTTCACTTTAACATGGTGGAGATTTTTGTCCTTTTGCAGTCTGTTTCCCATACTTCAGTGTCAGAATAACACTACAGCTTGACATCTTTTTCATAAAACTTCGTGATTAGCATCATATTCTACTCTAACTCTCCTGTTTAGCCATTCAAGGTGGAGAGAAGGCAATTTTCTGCCTATACTCTTTTTACTTTAACTTGGCCTAAAACTGTCATATCTCTACCTTCAGTTCTGGTTTGTAACAAGAGATTAATGTCAGAATACAGTGCTAGTCACAAAGTGCCGTAGCAAGGATATGTAGCCATAGCATTGTCTTTTTCTGCTACTGAGGTATGTGAAATACAGTGCAAAAGGACAAAAATATGAACAAAGTTAAATTAAAAACAATATGGTTAGAATGAAGAGCACAAGTACAGGACAGATACTACAATAAATATTTTTCACAAAACATTCCCTTGCAAGAATGACATTTCCATAGTAATGTGGCCATACACTTTTTCTGTACCAGCACAAATATTTTGTAACCCAAACTCTAGTTCTTATTACAGTACTTCCACATAAAAGATCGGAAGGAATAAAAAACAGAAAAAGTATCAGTGGGAGAAATATCAAATAAGATAACTAGTGAAATGGCACACATAGTCATTGCTGGGTCCAAAACTCCAAAATACAGCCCTCTTTACTCCTATGTAATACTGGGGTAGGGCACTTTCATGTGGTGACACCAATATAACAGGGCAGCTCCACTGACCAGTTATACAAACATCCTTCAGCTCCCTCATCCTGTGAAATATACTACAGTGGAATAGATTCATCATGCAGTCCACCAGGGTTCACATTCCAGGTAGGCCTGAGGCCACACCAGCAGCAACAAATTTTACTCATCACAATACAAACTGTACCAAAATTATTGAACAGGAGCAGTTGTGCTACTCACCAGGCTCATTACTGGGAGACCAAAACCCTAATAGAGTAATGGCAAAAGACCCTCTTGTTTCAGTACTTTCCACTCAATATTTGTCTCATTATTATTGTTGGGGCCCAATGATCATTTAGGACATGAATTTGGTGGACTGCAGGCTGAAGTTGCCCTTTTCCTGCAGTTTTGGGGGATAGGGAGAGCTGAGGGGTATCTGTATAACCAGGCAGTGGAACTGCCTTTTCATTTTGGTGCCACTGCATTAATGTAACACTCTCCAACACCACCATCTCATTAATAACAAGTATAAGCTCTATGAATTCATTAGTAGCCTAACCCCAGTGCTCTTGATGGGCAATAAAGGACTGGATAATGGATAAATTAGTAAGACTGTACCATAAAGGTCTACTAAATTAAAAATTACACATGGTTCTACAACTTTTTATTAACACCACCGTAAGAGCTACCAGTGACTTGGTACTCAAAACATCAATACACAGTATTGACAGTCATTTCCAAATACAAATCATGACAAGTTAGACAAGAGTGGAATGGTGCCGATGAGGAGTGTAATGGAGAGGCAGGTCAATCATGTGAATTACAACTTGTTTCTTTAGCTTCGGTCTCTCATCTTAACCCCACCACTCAGAGGACGTGCTTTCTATTTTATTCTTGCTACCTCCAGGTGTTTTTATTTAACTTGGAAGAGACTTTTTGAAAAGTGAGAGGCTACATATAGCCAACATAAACATCTTTACTCCAACATACAATTAACACTTTACTCTCACTACTGCTAAATGATTATATTCAGCCTAGGGGTGACTTTTCTGACTGGAGGGGTTAGATGCTTCCAAAATCCCCTTCATTTAAGTTTTAAGTGCTTCCTAAACCAAAAAAAATCATCTGGCAGCAACAAGAATGAACTGAAACATACTTCACCTCTTGCTATTAAAGGTCCTTCCAAAGTTGCATAAAGTTATCATGAGATTGCAAGTCAATTAAACCCATCACCAAACTGATTGGGTTAAGTGCATCATATATACAGCAACTCCTTACATGTTCACTGTATAAATAATTAACCACAGCTACAAGACAACTGAAGTACTGTACAGGTAGCCTAGACTAAGCCATGACTCCGCAGAACAGCTCTTGTTACACTCATCATCATCATTATATCAATCCATTTAGTAACCTCTAAGATATTAAAGTTTTTTTTTATTTTCTGAACAAAGCAAGCTATTCCAGATCTAAAGACCATCCAAAATTAGAATCGCACTTGGTCATGACTCATATCCTTCCAAACCTGCCCACTCTCCCCAACTCTACCTCCCTCTGTTGTAACAGCTCATGTTCTGATGACTTATAGCTATGTTGTTATTTCAAGGTTCTGAGCAATGCTGACCTCTTCAGAACTGGTGCTAGAAACAAATAGATCAATCATTAACTTATGGCAGTTGATGGAATTTGAGTGAGAGAATATGGGTGGGTGTGGAGGGACTTGAGTTGTGGCCACTTAATTCCAATTTGCTATGGATCATACTTAATTGGCTTGGAAAATTGTGCGCTGATCTTACAAGTGTTAACTGGACAGAACCAATCCTAGTGAGCCTGTGAAGTGCTCTCGAGTGCTGTTGGTTTTATGTGAACTGATAAAGTTGCTCCCCTACTTACAAATTTAACTCCTTCACTCCAGTGACAAATAGTTAATTCATGCAATCTCCAGATGATTTATTCAGCCTAGGAGAGTCTTTAAAGATAAAGAGGGTTAGATGTAGTCATCATTAACCCCTTCATTACTAAAGGCCTGACATTCAGCTGAACGAATATCATCCAGCGAAAGTAAGAATAAGAAGAAATGTAAATCACTGGGCTGAAAGGGTTAACTGGTTCCAGTAGTTGGTTCTAACTAAAGGTTTGTATGTCAAAATTCACAAACACCTGAGGCCAACCAGTACAACTAGACAGTAATATTGTTCCACATGTTAGCTAAATACTTATAAAACTCTTACATATTACAGTATTTTGAGAAATTTGTTGGGCTCCAAAGATCTCACCACTGGGTATCAAAAGTCACCGGTAACTGTTTTGTCATTAACTGGAATGGTGTGGAGCAATATTTATGTCCACAGCTGTACAAATCAATAATGAAGTGGTAAATTACATCATGAAAACTCAGCTTGTATTAATGCTCATTTAAACAGTTTCATGAGGAACGTAAGATACGGTAACAAGTACAGTACAATGCTCTACGCAGCATTTTGCAGATCACTGGGAAGAACAACCCAATTTGTAAGGAACGTAAGATACGGTAACAAGTACAGTACAATGCTCTACGTAGCATTTTGCAGATCACTGGGAAGAACAACCCAATTCGTCTAAATACAGGTTATGATTTAGATGGAAAAAACTATATAAAAATTCATACATTAACTGAAAAAACAACTTGCTACATACAGTTCATGTTTCCAAAAGTAAGTTGGGGAGCAACTCTCTTCCTACATCAGGTTTTACCTCTTCATATTTCCACCTACTGTTATTTAAAAGGAAAATAAAAATAAAAAAATCACCTAAGATGTCAAACACGTCTGTATCTTTAACCCACTGAGACCAAGGACATCTTATTTAAATTCATTCCTGCAAAATCCTAACAATTCATTCAGCTTAGGGAGACTTTTCAAGCTGGAGGGGTTAGATACAGCCTTAATAAACTCCTTCAATAAGCAATACTGTTCGTAAGCTGAAAAAAATCATCTGGGAAGCAGCAAGAATGAACAAAAATGGATGGCACCCGAATTCAATGGATTATATATATAACTGTAATTCAATTAAAGTCTTCTAAAGCTTTAATGACACATACTGATAAATATATATTTACTCTTTCCAAGTAATATTTTTGTCACAATTCAAAGGTAAGGTATGTTCACCCTCTTCAATCCCATGATGTATTGTCTGTTTTACTCATACTATCCCTAGACATTTTTAATTAGCTTCAAAGACTTTTTGAAACAGCGAGGTTAGAATTAGCCATCATATCCCTTCACTACATTTGGTCTTTCCAGGGCTGAATAAAATTGTTTGGAGGCAGCAAGAACAATTCAATAAAACCTATATTCTGTTTTATTTGTACTGTCCCCAGATGACTGTACGGTATTCACTTTCCGGTAGATTTTGACACTAGAGGGGTTTGATAAAACCTTCATTTACTTCTTCCCCACTATGGGGCTCTCAAGTTAAAAGGATTAAAAATATAAATAGAGTAAGCTGGAGATAGCAAGAATAAAGCAAAAAAAAAAATGCTACACCGGATTGAAGGGGAGACTGGTTGATATGGCGAAGATACACTAAATAAAATATCAAAATACATAAAACTTCTATATGATTAACACATCATAAAAACATCCAATGAGGCAGTAAATTATTAAACAGAATGTAACAGCCATTGGCATTTACCCACTGAGTCTGGGGATGTCCTTTCCATCTTTATCTTGCCATCTGCTAACCACTTTGTTCAGCTTAGGATAAGGATCTTCAAACTGGAGAGGTTAAATACAGCCCCAATGAATCCCTTCAGCACGAGAGGCCCTTCCTAAGCTAAGATAGTTTGGCAGCAGCAAGAATAAATTTAAAAAAGACATCACTTGCACTCATGAGGCTAAACTATTTTCTGGTCCAGTATATCAGCTTACAAGAAGCCAATGGGTAAATTGTTTGCACTGGAGTAAACTGTTTGCAATGGAGTGGATCAGATGGAAGTTGGTGTGAAATGCACAACACTAATTTGTAACAAACAGGTTTTCATTTGTGTTGGAACTTACACCAGTAAGTTAAAGGTGACTTGAGAAACTAAACAGTCATTGTTGTTCAAAAATGGACTTTAAGATCGTTGGGAGGGGAGTTTGTGTATCAATGAACCGTAAATGCTCTAAAAGCTATTTTTTTTCCAGGTGAGTGTCTGGAATGGTGATTGTGTGAGTCTCATTACCCAGTATCAGTCGTAGTCGCTTCATTGTGGGTCTGGGTGAAGTAGTGCTGTCCTCATCGCTACTCTCACTATCAGACGAGTCTGAACGGCGCCTGTGCTCCCTGTGATGCTTTTTTCGGTGACGTCTGTGGTGATGGTGATGATGGTGATGGCTATCAGGCTGATAGTCCTGATTTGTGATCCCTTCTACAGTTAACACCTCGTACTCAGGCTCATAGTTTACTCCCGAATCCGAGAGGTGAGAACCCACTTCAATTACTTCGTCTAAAACTGGGGATCGCTTCATGCGCAGCTTCAACTTTACGCCACATCTCCCATTCTTTTCCGGCGTACCCATAGCTGAAGATGGGGATGAAGGTGTATAACCAACAAGTGGATGTGGTGGAGACTCACACTGGGGAGTAACATTTCTCCCCCAGCGAACTCCTGATGCCAGCTTACCCACTCGCAATGACCCAGGGGAGGATGAATCATCTTCTTCTTCAAACTCATAAACATCTTTTGCTGATGAATGGGTACCTGAACCAGTTTCCAATGCATCTGAACTTGACTGAACAACAATCGTACTGCTAATGTCTTTTAAAGCTGTTTGTTTGCACCGTGCCTGTTTGGATTTCTTGCTGTGACTCAATACACCCTCAACCTCTTTTTTAACACTACTAGACTGCTGAGGTATTTGAGAAGTTGGCAGTGACTGTTCTGACACTTTGTCAGTGTTATTGTTAATTATATTACTAGAACACTTATTTCCTACACTAATGTAACCTAAACTAGAAGTATCACATTTTTCACCAGGGGGTCTGCGTAGCCTGCGCAGTGGGGGCCTTCCAGTTACAGACAAACACTGGGAAGCAGAGCTTGCAGTAACACTACAATTTTGCCGTGAAGCTTCACTCATCATATCAGCCTGCATGCGTTCAGTCAATTTCACTCGACTGAGATCTACAAAGCAATTTGAGCTTGGTGTGGATTCTCTTACTGTTAGCTCCCTTGTAGACACTTCAATATTGCCTTCTGGTAATGCTACGATTTGGGTGTTACTACCAGAGACTCTAGCAGACTCCTCCTTCATGGGCAACAGATTAACACTATCTGCTGTAGACTGAGACTCACCTTCCCCGCTGACTACCTCTGTGAACAAGGAGGTAGGACCCTTTATGTCAAGGTTTTCAGCTCTGTTATTCTGCCCTCTCAGGATCCGTGTATTCCCAACATCTTTCATGGGATTAGATAGCTGACGACGGCGGGTGCGCACCCGAATAGTTTTTGAGTCCAAGTGCCCCACATTTTGTGGTGAATTATTTGGGGTCAGGTCTCGAGAAACCTTGTCTTCACTCAGGGAGTTAGAAAGGGCAACAACACAACTTCTCGTCTGTGGGCGCCCTTTTGCTGCAAGATTTTTATGAAATCTCTCTGCCTCGTGGGGTTTCACGGTACCTTCACACTCTCCATTGGTAAAGTCAATATTTTCCTGAGCACTATCTGAACTTGTTCTCCGGTTCTTTGCCTTCGGATACAAACTATTTATGTGAGAATGAGCCTGAGAGCTTGATCGTTTAATGTGTGCTTGCGTGTTGCTATTTTCTGGACTGGAATCGGATTTTTCTGAATCGCGAGATCCGCCTCTAATCCTAAGCTCTCTCCTTACATCACCATTCACTTTGGCAGACACAGTGCTTAGTTTCAGTTTGTGATCACTGGCATCTACCTTTAAACTCACATCACTTTCACTTTTGCCTTTATTCACTACATCCTCTCCAGAATCTTGCTGCTGCTGTTGGTTACGCATTCTTTGCCGACTTATTCGCAAACGCAAGTCTGTTTCTCTCAGTCTGTATCCCTTTTCAGCATCTCCTTCATTTTTCTTGTCTGCAAACGCTCCGGTGCCACGTCTGTAGGCAAAGTATATAACATAAGTTACTATTCTACAATTATTAAAATATTGTAGCAGCATTATTATTATTATTATCATCATCATCATTCCTACACTCCTGATGTACCAATAACAGACTGGATGATAGCAGGGAGGCTATGTAAGTGTGGAGCATGTGATAGAGATAAGGTAGCTGATGGCAGAAGGTAGGGTGACATGGAGGTGATTTGTCTGTGGCCATCCCTTTTGGTGTTAAGGCATATGGCTACACATGGGTTCAGGACCTGGAGCAGTGGCATCTTCCCCGTGGATCTACCCCCCAGAGGCTGTCGAAGCAGAAGAGGAGGATAGCATGGGGGCCAAACCACCACAAACCCCCCAGCCCCTCACAGGGCCCGAGAACTTGGGAGTGGCTTCGGTCGCCCGGGCAAGTACTACATCTCTCTACACAACAACACCGTTTTTTTCTACACCAAGAAATGACCCCCCGGCGGCCATTTCTTGACGACTTCTTCTAGCCGGGGACATTGAGAGCAATCCTGGACACATCCAACAAATACATGTGTCCAACATGCTCAAAACCTATCACCTCGAGCCGACAGACAAAGGGTTCAGTTCAGTGCAATTCCTGCAAGAACTGGACCCATTACACCTGCACAACACTTGCATCCAGAAAACATTACCAGTACACAAATACCTGGACCTGCTCCTTATGCTCCTTCCCCCCACCCATTAACCCCCCTACCAACCCTACTCCTACTTCCTCCACACCCCCTCAGCCTAACCCACCAAACCTTCCCAAACCATCCAATCCCCCAACCCCTCCCATCCCACCCCAACCCTTACCTCCATCACAACCTTCTCCTACTCCTTCCCCTCCACCCATGCAACCATCTCCCCTCCGCGATGCAGCACATATGACATAAACATCCTTCAATTAAACATAGATGGCATAAACACCAAAAAACAAGAACTCACACAATTCATCACACAACACAACAAACACATTGCCATCTTACAAGAAAAAAACTACACACAACACAAAAAACACCTACATTTCATTATTTCACCACCATTAGACAAGACCGGGCCAACGGCGATGGTGGTGGACTCATCACCCTGGTACACAAATCCATCAACTTCTCAGATACCATTGCATACACAAAAGTCACTTCTCCTCCCACATGACACTACAACAGAAACACAGTCAATTAAAATACGCACTGGTACCAAATCACACACAACAATTGCTAACATATACATTCCTCCCCAATCATCCCCTACAGTACCACACAATTACTCTCCACAAATACACCACATCACTAACAAACCCATCATCATCCTGGGGGGTGATTTCAACGCCAAGGCATCGGCCTGGCATGTCAACAACACTAACACAGACAGAGGGCTGGTAATACAAATCCAAACAGATCATCTTTTCATAATTAATAATCCCCATCAACATACCCATATCCCACACCAAGCACTCTTCCTCCCATCATCACAAGACATTACCTTCTGCTCCCCAAACCTCGCCCCCACAACATCCTGGAGAGTGATCAGAACCCTAGGCTCTGACCATCCCCCGATCATCATCACTACCAAAACCAGAATCACCCCAGAAGGCCACAGACACACATACACTAATTATAAGAGAGCCAACTGGAAGGCCTTCATAGATGAAACATAACAACACTGAAACATTAAACAGTACATCCATCACAAACATCAATACTGCTGTGCACACTTTCAATACAATTAAACAAAATGCAGACAAAAGACACATCCCTTGAGGCAACAGAAGGACACAACCCCAACTTCACACCAGAAATTCAAGGCCTCATCAGTCAACAGGACACACTACAATATTCCCCAACACCCCATACACAAGACACCTTACAACAAATACAAGAACTCAACACTCAAATAAACAATAAAATATCAGAACAGCAAACACGAAATTGGAATAACTATCTCCAAACACTTGATCACAGAACAAACACCAGCAAACTCTACAAAACACTAAACAGCATCACACTCTCCAACAGCACTACACAATCACATGCTGCCATCACAACAACAGACACCATACCTTCAAACAAACAAACACTCTCATCAATCACTTTTCACATGTCAGCCACCTAAACCCATATCGTGACGACTGACGTATCACCTGACGTAAGAGACAGATTCCCAGACTCAGACTTCACACCTTTCACTTACAGCCAGACGAAGCACATCATTAGCAACCTTAAGTACGCATCTGCCTGTGGACCAGACAACATAAGCAACATACACCTTAAACACCTTGGACCACAAGGCATGCAAGCACTCACCAACATATCAAACTACAGCTACTCACACAACACAAAACCCAACATCTGGAAGCATGGCACTATCATCACTAGCCCTAAACCCAACAAAGACCCAACGCTACCCTCCTCACACCGCCCCATCACACTCCTCTTCACCCCCTCAAAAATCACTGAACGACTGGTACTACAACTAGTTACATCTCACACCCACCATAGCACCATCACAACATAGTTTCAGGCCACATGTAGATATTATATAGGCATTATATATATCTCATAAACACAATGCACAGGATGTAGTGTCTGACAGAAATGTACACAGCTTCTCACTAGGAATGTCAATTCTCCACATTCATGTTGTTCCGGACCATCAAGAATCCTTAACACATAGTGTTTTTCAAAATATCCTCGTGGTCCAAACAACCAAGACTTTCATGACGTACTCAAACACGTGGAAGTCCACAGGATACTTATCAGACACTACTACCTCACCAAACATCCTCTCCTACCTGTATATAATGTCAGAGAGAAGCCCTACAGAGCAGAAAGGGGGTAGATAATGCCCGAGAGCACAATTAGGGCAGAGTAAGGAGAAAGGGGAGACTGGCCGTCATGCTAAGCTCGTTTGTAAATCACTATCAATATAACTGTACAGTAAAACTCCATAACCCAAGAGTTCTGTAACTCAATTCGTTGATAATGCGTCTCACGACTTTATTCTGGTTGTACTAAATAACCCATAATCGACTTTCCTACAAGTACCTACGACCACGTTATTGAGAGAAACACTCTTCTTACAGGCCTTAAACAGAGAGTTTTTGACAGCATGAATTCAGCTAGGTCAATGCACAGAACACTCCCTGTCACACTAGACATTAGTATAGCTTTTGATGCCATCCCACACCACAACTTCACAAACAAAATATTCAACACAAACAAGCACAATAACACAAAAAGATGGCCGGCAAACTACTTAGCACGCAGATGTGCAAAGTAACATTTGCCGGTCAGTCTTCAAACATCAGAAACTTCACAAATGGCATCCCCCAAGGATTTGTTTTGTCCCCTACACTCATTAACCTATACATGCATGACACAACCACACCCCACACACTACAGATATGCATAGCTTCCTATGTAGATGACATAACACTTACATGTACACACCAAAATGCAAACACAGCCACACACATCCTCCAACCTTACCTCAACACACTACATGAATGGTTCACTACAAACAGGCTCAAAACAGCCCCAGCCAAATCTACAGTGACCCTTCTCACAAACTGGACAGCAGAACACAGTCACATTCCACACCTCACCATAATCAACACTCCCCTATCACACACACACACACATCCAAAATCCTTGGTGTAACATACAATACATCAATGTCATTTAAACAACACATCACAAACATCAAAAATAAATTAAGACCAAGACTCAATGCCTTGAGGTCACTTGTCCATACAACATTTGGATACAACAAAGAAACCACCACCACAGTATACAAACAATATATACGTTCAGTGATGAATTATGCAAGCCCTGCTTGGGCTCCTAACCTCACTAAAACACACTATAACACTCTACAGACCATACAGAACAAGACCCTAAAAATAATCACAGGCTGCACAGCTACTACACCTACAGACCACCTACACCAAGAAACCAAAGTCCTCAAAGTCAAGGATCATCTAGATATGAGAGGCACCCAAATTCTCGCTGCAGCCTCCACAAACCCACAACATCCACTACACTACATGGCAGCACATCCACACACACCAAGGAACATCAAAACAACACCCAGCACACGATATCAAACACAAATGCTGTCATCCCTCTCCCCTCGCCCGCCTCAGACCAGCTTCCAGAAGCATATCCATTCTCAAATCACTCGCCACTCCATTCAGTCACTTAAAGACAACACACAGCTGCATGCACGGCATCCTGACATCCATCCTTCTGAATCCTATCTCCCTCATGAGGACAAGTCCACCTGGCCTGCCGAGATGTGGGCACCATCCAGCCCTCTTAAGTTATCAGAAGAGGCTGGATGACTCCGTTACTGACGCCTGTCCAGGATGTAACACTGCACCCCATACTATTACGCACATTAAGGAAGACTGCATTGCACACAATCACCTACGTCAACAACACAACATCAAGCTCTGTGGGAAAGCCCGGTCTCGGCCGTGGCCTTCCTTAGGGACTCAGGGCTGTTCGGCCAGACTGCGTAGGAAACTACTACTACATGGGTTCATGGATGCCATCAAGTGAAAAGGCCATCACAAGCTTGCATTAACGAAGGTTTCTAAATGTTTATGTATACAAATTAAAGGTAATTCTGTGACCTGCTCAATATAACAGACTCTGTATATACAGTAAAACCTCGATATAACGGATTTCAGTAGACCGGAATTCATTTTTATCGGACTCGAGGAGCTACTGGACTAAATTCCTATATATCGGAAAAAGTCCAATAAAGCCAGAAGCAGTCCGGACCGCCTGACCACTTCATCTATGTTCATCACAATAAGGTAAATAAAAGACATGTTTATCATTGTACACTACAGTATTATTATATATATGATACCATTCAATTAATGTAGTGAAGTTATAACACAGTACAGTACTGCAATGGCAGTCAAAACAGTTTAAAAACTGTTCATGCAATCCGGACTAACATCTGATGTATCGGGAAAAGTCCGTATGTTGCTTTTATCGGAATTTTGCATTTTCGGAATGGTTTGGGCTCCAATTAGTCCACTATAGCAAGGACTTACTGTAATATCATTTAGTGACTTGCTCAATATGACACTGTCCTGTAGATAATTTTGTCTTGCTCAATAAAACACTCTGCTTATAATTTTGTGACTTGCTAAATATAACAGCCTGCATATAATAAAGGTGGGGACACCAAACGTCCACTCTTGCTCTCTCTCCTGGTGACTACACTGTGCGATGGTTTCCTGTATTCCAGAAAATCACTTTCTGTGCTGGGTGGTAATCATATAACGAAATGACATATGGTGGTTTTAGTGGATTAATGCACTCCAGCTGGATGAAGCTTGTATGGGTTCCATCTGAGGGGTGGCTGGGGTTTACTGCTTGCATAGTGTCATTCAGGGGTCAATGAGGCAGGTTACTGTTGCCTTTAAATGGCAGGACAGAGTAGCTTTGTCCAGGGCCCTTACGTTCCTGTTTATGTGGGGGTAAAATGGGAGTGATGATGATGACAAGATAATGTATATAATACTGTACATATTTACATAATACACTTCATACAAACACCATGACCACCACCATCATCATTACACTTTTTTTTTTGCACCTAAAAATGGGTGAGGTTGGGTCAAAAAAAAAAAAAAAAAAAAAATCTGACAGAGGGAGAACAAGCCAAAAGCCTGTCCAATTAAATGGACCACGCTCTAATTCACTCACTTTTCAACCCTAGATTTCTGAATCCATCCCACAGGCATAAATATTCAAACTTACACCCTTCATCCCACCTATAAACTGGAGCAACTTTTCAAAATATTACAAAAACATCAAAATAATACCACAGTGACCTCTTACCTTTCACAAGTGATACATTCACAATAGGAGTTATTGTCTCCAAAGAAATCTTCACCGTAAAAGCATGTTATCTCTTCACCTTCTTCAATGTCCCTTAAAACCTTCACACATGCTGTTCCTCGCCCTGTTGCAGTTAACTGTTGACAAAATTACTCATATTATTGCATGGAAATAATCACCATCATCATCCCAACCTCTTTTCTCACCTAAAAGATAGGGTAAGGGAGGGACAAGACAGCAAGAAAAATCTGACAGAGTATGAACTACAAAATCTGTCACAATTCGACGGGCCCCACTCTCATTCCTTCACCATTCAAGCTCACTGAATCCTGACTTAACCTCACAAGAATAAACATTGACAGTTATGCATTTCACATTACCTATCTGCTAGAGTCAATCTGACTGGGAAAACAAAAAGCATCAAGAGTGGCATAAAAAGGTTAAAGTAGTCCTTGCTACAAATACCAAAAAAATCAAATAAAATCAAATGACACCAAGCTTCCCTCTAATGAATCTCCATATTTACGTATATTTAGGTTGGCTATGGTAGTGATGATGTTCGCTACATCCTAGGAGTTCGATGTTCGCTACATCCTAGGAGTTCAACCAAGTGTTAAAGCCAGTAACGTACTTCACAACAGTTGCTGCAAACTTGGGATAAGAGATATACAGTACTCTATATGCGATACTACTGTCTGAGAGTAATGCTTGTTGGGCTAGTTACCTAGTTTGTAGTTGCTTTTTTTTTTCCCTTCGCTTTTTCTTAATGGTAGTAATGCTGGAGAGGGATGCCTTCAGGTGGTGGCACTGTTACGGCCAGATGGACCCAATGCCTGGTGATATAAACATCCCTCAACTACCTCCCCATCCCCTGACACAAGGATGATCAATTGCAGTTGGGCAACCTCAACCTGCAGTCTATGAGGGTCACATCCAGGTAAACGTATGCCCACAAACACAATAGCATTGAACTCCTGATACTCCACAACAAAAAACTTACTTAACCTACCTTGCAATTAGATCGGCAATCATGGTTGATGAAAGCTGCTGGTCCAAGCCAAAGCTGTGCACAGTTTTTTCTACATGAATACATCACAGAGAAATCATTTTTGCCTGGGTGAAGCAACTGAGTCTCTTCAAGTTCACTCAGTTCAGCAATGCAGCCCACCAGAAAACCAATCTGCTCATTCTTGTACCTGAAGAGTAATATACTTTATGTTTACTGGTAAACTGTTACCAGGTAACAGTAAATGTCTTCTCAAAAGGTCTGAACAGAGTCAGTTTTGAAAGTCTTGTTATGTTACCCATTTAATCCCTCGAGTATAATGAAGTTTCTCAGCTTTAATAATATCACATGGGGCGGCCATATTAAAATAATACAAAGATACTCATACTCATCGGCTTAAGTATACAAAGCTCATTCTGAATACATAGGTATATGTAGTAAAATGTGAAAGCTCATTGCATTAAAGTAGATTATCATATAACTTCATGTAAATTCTGGCATGTACAGTAGGCGAGGAAAGTATTGACGTTTTTTTGCCGACGTCATTCTTCTTCGCGTTAAGTGAAGTAGGGTCAATACTACCCTCCCCTGTGATGCGAAATGAGCTGACGCTTTTTCAACGGGAGCTGGCAACCCTGCTTGATAGGTTTGGCACCATAGGAGCAGGCTCAGTAATGTTTGGGCAGCCACAGGAGGAGGATTGTCTATGTGTGTGATGCACCACGAGGGCATGTTTTGACTCAAATAACACAGTTATTTGGTTACCTACCACATTCTCATCATGCCTAAAGTAACCACAAGCAAGGACAAACGTGTGGAAGTGATTACTTTATACAAAGCTGGCCACAAACTCCCATTTATTGCAAATCAGATGGTGTTAGACTGAGGACAGTGCAGAGACTGGTGAAGCAGTTCAAGGACAGTGGGGAGGCCATTCCTCCCACTCCACTTCCCAAGCCTGGGAGACCTCGTAAGACAACCTTCAGGACCCGTCAGCTGATCTCAAGGCAAGTTAGCAAGGATCCAAGGCTAACAGCACGGGATTTAAAAGAAAAGAACCCACAGTTGCTGGCAGATGTGTCTGTCAGAAGTGTGCAGCAGCTGTTGCATGACGATCTGGGCTACAGGAGTTTTTGTGCTCGTAAAAAACCACTGCTAACTGCACTTCAGAAGAAAAAGAGAGTAAATTTTTGTAAGAAATATCTTGCCTGGAGTGAGGAGCAATGGAAAACTGTGCTTTGGAGTGATGAGTCAACATTTACTGTCACTGGTACCCCTTCATCACGAGTGTACCGCAAACCAGGCAGTGACCCCCTGGATCCTAAGTACACTTCCAAGTTTGTTAAATACCCAGCCTCACTCATGGCTTGGGGCTGCTTTACATATTATGGTGTTGGTAGGTTGGTAATTCTACCTGCAAATGAAAAAGTGAACCAGAACAATTATTTGGAGCTCTTATGTGATGTTTTAAGTGACTCTTTTGATAAAACCAAGGCAAGAGTATTTATGCAAGATTCTGCCCCTGCACATGTTGCAAAGTCAGTGANGCAGCTATGGAGCAGTTTTAGTCCGTCTGTTCTGCAAAACTACGCCATCAGTCTCCCCAGACGCCTTAAGAAGATAATAAAGGTGAAGGGGAATGCCAGTAAATACTAAATTCAATGGTGAGTGTTAATTTATTTGTTTCTCCTTGCTAACCACAAGAATGTTTTCTTTTTTTAAGATGGCGTCAACACTTTCCGCGCCTACTGTACAGTGCATCACTACTGCAAGTGCCAACAAGTATACAGTGCATCATACCAGTTTTATGAAATACTCATGAATACTAGTCAACTGTGTATCAAGAAAACTTCAGACTGTAATACCATTTTTTGGTAGCACATATCTTGGCGCCAACACATCCTTCCATGGAGTACCGGTAGCAAGGCTTCACAACAAATCCACTATCCTTGTCAAATACTCTCAAGTATCTAAACACATGTTCCTGGAAAAAAAAGTCAACACTCTTTAGCAGACACACAAAGATATGACTAACAAAAACGCAAAAATTCTTGAAAACACAGAGCAAGATGTTTACCCTCAAATCTAACTAAAGCAAGAATTTAAGCAGCCAGTCACAAAAGTGTGGCATTTAATTTCTACTGATGATCAACATCCTAACCACATCTGGGTCCCTATTGCTGAGCCTGGAGGACTTACCAAAGTCAGCTTGTTCTCATCTGATGGAACTAGGCCACTCTTACAATGTAAATACCAAGACACTGTTCCAAGGCATCTGATAAGCCTTAGTTATAATGTAGAATGAGTCTCCTCTGGCCATCAACTGAGCAGAAATGGGTTATGGACCTTTTCCTAGACAATTTATCTTATACAGTATATCAAACTTCAATATGCTCGTGTGTTATTTGTCATTCTAATGCTGATATACGATAGTTTGCCATGATAATATACAAAAGGATGTTAACCATTTAAGCCCCAGGACTTCTTTTCCTTCATATTCTTGACATTTCCTGATAATTTCATTCAGTTTAGGATGTATGTTTCAAACTGAGGGAGTTAGAAATAACATTAATCCAACCTTTGTGTATGAAGCCTTTCCATAACTGGGTATAATCATCTGATGGCAGCAGAAAGAAAGCAGACAGGATCACCCAGATTCAAGGAGTTACTGTACTCAATGCAGACATAAACTAGTAAGGCAGAGGTGCTGGGGACCCTCCTTAGTGAACAAGGCTCCTGGACCACCACAATCAACATCTCAAAACACAGTGCACCAATATGACTGATTATTGGCACACACATTGATTTTTGGCACACACAGTTATTGATTTTTTGGTCCACACTCTTACTGATTTCTGGCACACACACACTTATTTTTGGCACATACTTTTACAGTTTTATTTCATTTATACAGGCTCCAATGTGCCACCATGCATCGGCCATGTTCAACTAACCCAATGGCAGCTCTCCATACTGCTTGATCTCTAGCAGTCTCTATATTTGGTCCTTTATCCCTGAGGTTACACCCTATGGCCATGTCCCAGATCATTTTGGGTCTGCCTCTTGCAACTATACCCTCAACATTCACACCCCTCACTCTCTGCACCAAGTTGTCATCCTCCCTCCTATCCACAAGATCAAATCATCTCAGTCTATCCCTTCTCATCATAACATTAATACATTCAAGTCCTACCCTTCCTCTCAACCCTTCAATTGCAATCCTAACCCTTAATTTGCAATCCAATCAGCCTGAGGATGTCTTTTTAATTTCATTCTTGCTATTTCCTGATGATTATCCTCAGCTTTGAATAGACTTTTTGAAATGGATAGGGTTAGATGTGGTCTTCATAAACCCTTTTTCCTATCTCAAACAAGCTTATCTGACAGCTGTGACACCACCCAGATTTGATGGGCTATTGTTGTTGACTCTAGTCTGTCTGGCCAGGCTGTGGCTCGATCGGTAGAGTGGTGGCTTGCAGTCCTACTGGACCCAGGTTCAAATCCCAGCTGGGGCAGGGAACAGTTTAAGGATTTGAATTTCATAAAAGCAGACTTTCCTGATCTACCAGAAGACCCGCCGACATGTTGTAAAAATACCCCCGCTAATACCAATACACTAGTCCTGTATGAGACAGCCCTAGCAAGTATTCAATATGGACTGTGGGTGTTAGTGCCGAAGTGGTGACATGTGGAGGTGTATGGTATGTAGGAGGACTGCTGGGCCTTGGGAGCAAGCTCTGAAGCCTATGCCCAGAGTAGGATATTTAAAAAAAACAAAACAAAACAAAACAAAACAAAACAAAACTGCAGGCAAGCAACCATCCCTGCAGAACCATCCTATGCAGTGAACCGATGTTCAGTTGCAGTGGACGGCACTTCACTTCAGCACAGCATGGGAATAAGGGTGGAGGTTTGGTTCCCAGATGGATGCCACACATACCTTTCTCCACCCAGTTAACAGGGACACCATAGTATGCTCCACATCACCCTCTTATTTTGTTATATGGTTACCACCAATGTTGTAAATGGTTTCCTGGATTGAAGGAAATAATTTGGCTTGTCACTCAGTGTACGCGCATCTGAAATGGAAAGATGAGTAATAAAGTGGGATGGGAATGATGGGAGAAACAGGGAGAGAAGAGGGCAGCTACAGAAAAAGAATGATAAAGGTGAAAGAAATGGGCAGCACGACAACGAGTGGATGATGACTGCCACCACCTACCACCTGGATCTGATGGATAGAAGTTAAAAGTACGGTAGGGTACAGACCTCTACTGATGACAACTGAATCCTAATTGTCCTACTTAAAAAAATTACACAATGATAAGACTACTTTCTGGCACATATCTGTGTATGGAGAGAAGTGAAAATGAAAGACTGACTAAAAGTGTGTATGTGAGTGATGCAGAGAGGGAGACCAATGATGAGATGGAAGGAGAGCAGTGAAATATCTGAGGGCAGGGTTGTGTGGAGGCAATTTGTTTGTGGCCACCTCATACTGGATTAAGGCATCCGACAACTGATAAATAGACAGATACAGACAAGGGATGCCGTGGCTGAAGTGGCAGATAGGTGGCCTGCAGTCCTAATGGACCTAGGTTCAAATCCCCAATGGGCCAAGCTTGAGGACTTGAATTTCATAAAAGCATACTTCCTTGATTTACCAGAAGACCTGCCTACATGTCATAAAAGTACCCACACTAATACCAATACACCAGTCCTGTATGAGACAGCCCTAGCACATATTCAATATGGAAAGTGGGTGCTAGCACCGAAGTGGTGTATTGTATGTTGGAGGACTACTGGGCCTTGGGAGGAGGCCGTGAAGCCTATGACCGAAGTTGGACGCATTAAGAAAAAAGATCTTTCTGGGGCATGACCAGTAAGAATCTGACAGCCTTCTTTACCAAACTTATTACTGTAGTATAGTCACACTCTTACTATTGCAGCCAAGCAGGGGCTGACCAATCTACTACAGTTATTCCTTCAATGTTGTTCTTATGACAGACCTGATGCTGGAGATGGACAACTTCATGTCGAGGCACCAACGTGCATGCCCTTCCACTGCCTGGTTATACATATGACCCTTAACTTCCTGTCTTCCTCCCTAACATCCAAAAGGAGGACAGTGACAGCTGGAAAATGGCCACTTTAGCCTGAGGTCCACCAGGTTCACATTCAGATGAGCCTGTGATTGTGACTACTACATCTATGATGGACCCAATGTCATCCAAAGGACATAAAAATATATATATGTATATACCTAAAATGACCTGCTTAGGTCTCCACATGAGCGAAGTGAGTGAGAAAGACTGGAGAGGACTGATGATATCTTCAATAACTATGAAAGTGCCTGCAGTGGCCTGAATGGACCAAAATGGACCTAAACTACCATAACTGGACTTAACAAAAACCTAAGGCCAAAACTAAAAAGTGTCAGACTTCCATGAAAGAAAAGCAGAATTAGCAGTAGTTGTTACTGATGCAAACCCGGGTTTATCTGAACATGAACAACACAAACTGCAGGCTAAAGCTTCCTTCCTCCTGCAGTTCACCATACTTCCTTCAGGGGATAAAGAGAGGGGTGGAGGACATTTGTATATTGAAGCCACCATGTGAAGGTGTAATGGGGTGTATAAAAGCTCGCATTGCCCAGATGCAAAGTGGGGATCCTCTCTTTGGCTCAGAGGTAAAGTGAGCGCGATTCAAGTGCAAGGGCCTTAGATCGAATCTCGGCCAGAACAGTGATGAATTTATTCAGTTTCATTTCAGTTATTACATTTGTGGCAGCGGTGGGATGTGAGGTAAGGGTCATATGTTGTGTTGACAGCCTTACATCCCAGTGGTGGCCTCCAATGCTACACTACCATGTGGGTGAGCGAAACTGACCAAATTAATCACTAGGGGGAGAAAAGAGTGATGTAATGGGGTGTATAAAAGCCTGTGTTGCCCAGAGGCAAAGTGGGGATCTTCTCTTTGGCTCAGAGGTAACGTGCGCGCGATTCAAGCACGAGGGCCTGAGATCGAATCTCGGCCAGAACAGTGATTAATTTATTCAGTTTCGTTTCAGTTATTACAAAGGCATCCGTCTCCAGTGCCACAACACATAGCTCGTAGGGTAGTTTACTCACTCACTCGCTTTCTCTCCCTAAAACAATGATGGTATGTAATAAAGTGAGAACAGATAAGAACAGGCTGGTTAAGATTATAAAATGTCAGAGCCTGAGGGTCAGAGTAAATGAGCGAGACCAAGAATATGGCTGTATAAGGAATATGTAATAAAATGAGAAACAGAAGTTTATGAAACAAAAGAACTGATAAATGGCAGAAACAAATGGATAAAATACTGGTATGTATGAAGATGCAGAAACAAGACTTGCAACCTTTTTTTGTTTGCCGACATAGAAAACAAAAAATTGCGAAGTATCACATCTTGAAAACTGCTTAAATGCCTTATTCTGCATAAAAAATAAAAAATAAATCCAAAGTGCACAATACAGCATACCACACCTTGAAAACAGCTTGGAGTGCCTTATTCTTCATGATCAAAAATGTCCAGGGCATCCAGTCGCCTGATATCAGCTGCTTGAAGGCCTTTTCATAATCCTGGTGCTTGATAAAGTCCTCCACAATGGCACGGAGATCATCCTTTTTCCCTCGCAATGGCCGATATCTGGGAACAACAAACTTCCATATAGTTTTAATTCCTGGGTATTTTCTCCTTTGGCCATCTCTTCTTTCTCTCTCTCCCTTGACCCTACCTCACCTCATCCTTAGGTGGGAAAGGTCTATATGATGATGACTATGATAATGATTAAACTTCTTTTTTTAATTCACAGTCATCTGCTCTGACAAGTATTATACAGCACTTAAGGAAGGTTATTCTTGTGAGGTGGAGTCATGATTCTGAGGGGCCTGAACACTGACAATGTGGGTGAGTCTGGCCTATTTCACAAGGCATGTTAACGATTCTCCCTCTCATTTTTTTACTCGCCTTGCTTCTGAACCCATCTCACCCCATCTCCGAATGGAAAAAAATAGGTTAGAATGATGATGAATGAAATTGTACTGGTATTATACCACAGTGGTTGTCGTGAACATGCCTGACATGGGATTAGGTGTGGAAGGCTCTTGGAGTGTAGGGTAAAACTGCATGTGGAAATCTGTTATAACAGCTATGTCTAACAGTGAAAATGTCTCTATACAGTACATCACTGAGAGAGCCTTCCTGTTGCTATTGCATAACATCAGTCTGCCTGACTGAGCAGACCAATCGACCACAGGTAAGCAACTGCTTTTGTGGAGTGGTCCTACAGGTTCAGTACAGTAGCAACATACACTATGCAAGGGCACCCCATGTGGTGGGTGGCACCTTAACAGGGTTGGACAAGAGTCCTTTCCAAAGCAAGGAGCAGGGAAACATTCCGAAAAAATTTTGGTTCCTGGGTAGCTGCTCCACCTAGGGTGTACAGCAACACCACGTGTAGCCTGAGCTCCTTGTCAGCCCTAGGAGAACCTTGCAAATTATTCTATTGTAAACATATGCAACTTTGGGAATGAATCTGCTCGAATAGTACAGTACTGTAAAAGTGACAACCAACCAACCAACCAAAGCACCTAATAAAGAAATCTTTTTTGTGAGAGAAACACCTCACAATTTTGATGTGCTGGATGATATACGAAAAGATATGTGGTCCACTTCTCTAGATGCATTTTGTAATATGGTTCTTTCACCTACACTTGGCCCAGATTTTATTTTTTCATTTGCAGCTTACCTTACAAACCTTAGCAGAAGATTAGGACAATATGGCTCTAAATCCTTTTCTACAGCACTTCTTCATTACTAGCATCATATTACTGTGTTACATTTATTGTAAGAACTCAGTACTGATGATGGAGAGAAGGCAATTTCAGGCCAGAGTTAAGGAATATGAGCACAGTTCACCAATGTTTGTGATATTCCAACTTCCCACTTTTGGATTCTACCCACTGCATTTATGACAGGGAAACTACAGCTTTCACTGGATACATTCATGTTATGTAAATCTAGCCTGCAATTAATATAGACTGATAACAGCTGACTCTAACTACCAATAACTGTAATATACTGTACTGGTAAATATAAACTTAAGATTGCAGTGTACTGCACTGTATCTATCTTGCTACAATATAAACTACTGATATGCTACCTTATATTTATTTTATGAGTAATGAAACCAAGGTATAGGTAAAAAAAAAAAACAGCTAATGAGGTACCTTATATTCATTTTGTGAGTCATAAAACCAAGGTATGGGTCGAGAACAAGGGCAGTGGCGAGATCATCGTAATCTGAGAGTTCCTTTGGAGTCATACCACAGCCGGTGGTGGCCATACCACCACCACGCATCAAACGACCACCCTGAGCCACCACCATCCTGAATCACACAACTTCTGAAAAATAAATTAAATCTCACATTAGTCTATTTACCAAGCAGCAACAAATAATTCTCAAGATACAAGCAGACTACTGGACATTCCATACAAAGCAGACTAAATGAACTATAATGCTAGCATTATTTAAATACTGTACAGGTCACTGCTTAAACAGTACCTACTGGAGTTACAAACATTTCTGTGAGACTACAGTGCCCTCTGAAAAGACTTCTCCATATGGTAGGCCATGAACAATGCACAGTACAGACAGGTCTCACTATATGACTGTTTGCTATGTGATAAATTGCTACTATGATTATTAAAAAGTTATACCCATTTTTGGAGAGAGAGAGAGAGAGAGAGAGAGAGAGAGAGAGAGAGAGAGAGAGAGAGAGAGAGAGAGAGAGAGAGAGAGAGAGAGAATGGTGATCTCACTGGAACAATATCTACAACAGCCACTTCTGAGAATCCTATTAGGACACAGTGATGCATGCAAGCCAACAGTCAGCTGTCTACCCAACATGGCCACCCAGTGTTTACATGTACAGAACCCCCATCTAGGTCTGTGCAGGCAGCGGCCTCTGCACCAACAATTTGAGCTCGCTTGCCCTACTGCTCACGTGTCCCATGCCTGTGATCGTCTCCCTTCCGTTCTCTGTTACCTAACCTCATTTGCATAAGACCATCGCACCGCTATCGCTAATGACAAGCAACAGTACAAGAATGTTACAAAGAGTACCTCGTACATGAGTAAATGGAGAGAGAACTTATTGTGTGCGAAATAGGTGAAACCCTGAACCTGGAAATCATGCCTGGTGCTACCCCCAGAGGAAAGTGTGATGCTACTGAAACACCATACTGATGCTGCTGTGGGGAAGGCTAAAAGGACAAGGCATGGCCTTTCCTTTGATGTGAAACAGACACTTTTAAGTGTCACAGGGAGGGGCAGGGCCCAAGTATGAATGCTGACATCCTAAAGCTGCCTCAGTCCATGGTCTTGAACGTCACAAAGAAATCAGATGCTATAATCACAGCATCACAGAATAAGCCTTCCCTGACTGTAAAATACCTAAACATAGCAAGGGAGCCTACCATGAAGGAGATGGAGCATCTCCTGATTCTTTGGGTTAATGATCAGAACCGAGCAAAGCAAACTCTTCACCGTAACTTCATCTGCATTAAGCCTCTCGATCTGTTGAAAGACCTCAAGGATAGGCAAGGTATGGAGGCCAAGGAGGTTGGTCTGAGCAGTGTTAAGGCCCATGCTGGCCTTAAATATGTGACCATGCATGGCAAGGTTGCTAGTGCAGACCACATGGTGGTGGAGGCCTTCCCTGTGCAGCTGAAGGATTTTATAGAGAAGAGGGGATACCCTCCGAAAGAAGGTCTTAAATTTGATGGGATGGCCCTGTTTTGGAAGTGGATATCAAGGAAAACCTACAGAATTTCAGCTAGGAAGAATGACGTGGGCCAGGGTTTAATGCAGCCAAGGACAACCTCACCCTCCTCCTTGGTGCCAGTGCAAAGGGCTTTAGCTGCTTCAAGTGTACCACTGGGAGAACTCCTGAGCACTGGCAAGGACCATAAAGGAGAACCTTGGGGTTATTTGGAAGAGTAACACCCCTTACAGGAATACGGCGTCTGGCTATAGATAAACAGATAGAACCTCACGGTCTGGTTGACCTCTGCACTCTGCTGGTCATGCAAGGCAGGATACCTGTCCCCCTGCCTCTGTGTCTATGCCATCAGAAGCAACTTTGCCAACCATGTCTTCCTGCTGGTTGACAATGCCCCGAGCCAACCCGAGGTGATAGAGGACTGGATGCATAACATCAAAGTGGTGAAGCTGCCATCCAATACAACACTGCTGCTCCAGCTGATGGATCAAGGTGTCACTGCAACCATCAAAGCATAGCTACTATCTCTGCTGCACCATGAAGCAGATGGTGAAGGCGAGTGACTCTGGGGCAAGCAGTGGCATGGCACTTTTGAGGGAAATTCAAAACCAAGACCGCTAACATGTAAAAATACCCCCGCTAATACCAGCACACCAGTCCTGTATGAGACAGCCCTAGCATGTATATATTCAATATGGACGGTGGGTGTTATCGCTGAAGTGGTGACATGTGGAGGTGTGTAGGAGGACTACTGGGTCTTGTAATAGGCCCTGAAATCATTGCCCAGAGTCCGACACATTAAAAAAACAAGCACGCCATCAACAATGTAACTGCAGCGTGGAAGGAGGTGCCGCTGAGCACACTCAACACTGTCAGGAACAAAGTGTGGTTGGAGTGTGTCTACTCCTTCTTGGGGTTCCTGGTGGTTATGAACATTCACTGAGACAGTGAGACATCCTCAACCTCTCGCATGAGGCAAGATTTCAGAAGGTTGATCAGGAAGATGTACAAGAGGTTCTGAACAGCCACTCTGAGCAACTGCCCACAGAGGAGCTCACTGAGCTCAGAGAATGGGTGCCAGAGGCACATGAAGGGCGCGAGGACGGTGGCAAGGACAGGCACCTCCGCGCTCTCGATATTAAAACCTCGATGGAGTTCCTTGTGATAATGGACAAGTGCATTGCATTCATTCAGGGCAAAGAAACTGAACCTGGTAAGATTTTAACTTAGCTATAGGCTGTAAAAATTTATACAATAACTATGGTACAATACATTACTTCAGTAATGTGCAGTAAAATACCCTTACATGTATGAGGTCACCCGCATTTCTTTACAAAAACTGTATGGTAAGCATATTCACCATAATATACATCAGCTGTACTGTACTGGATCTGCAGTAGCTACAATGTACAATATGAAACGATACATCGCAGTCTTATCAAATAAGGTACCAGACGAGAGTAAAAGGTATACTGTAGCTAGGGTACTGTAATTAAAAACACAGTCCAATACTGTACTGTACTACAGTTCTTTCACCTTATCATAGATCAAATTTTCATTATTTTGCAGCTTATTTCATGCAGCTCAGTGGCAGAAAACCAATGTTATGGTTCTAGGTCCTTTCCACAACACTTCTCTCTGGCCAGTATCATATTCTGGTGCTAATCTCTTGTTGCAACTCAGCATTCAAGATGGACGAGTAAAAAGGGTATAGCACTGCACATACCTTACTGTGCAATGCTAAAACTGAGCTGAAGATGGCTGTAAGAATAATTTAATTATGTAAAAATAACCTTTTAGCTACCAACACAGTCAGTGACTTCTAGATCTCCTTCATCCTTCATAAGCACTGCCTAAAGTATGCTGTTTTCCTTTTAGGTACCAGTACTAATCTACACTGAACAATGCAATTTCACTGATGAAAGTTAATGTGAAAAATTGCAGAGGTACTGGCAGCTCCACATACTGTACTGTATATGCATTTCTGTAAGACTACTATCATACATAGTAAGGGGTTTGGAAAAAAATGTTTAGTTTACTGTGTACCGGTATGGTACAGTATACGACTAGCTACAATAACTATGGTGCCACTATGTGATGCACCAGTACAGTACTGGTACCAGTATATGCTGTCATCTATTGCTAGGTTACAAAGTCTACATC
>JAGKTI010001046.1:82589-98634 GCA_018397915.1 Birgus latro | reverse complement strand
AAGAGAGAGAGAGAGAGAGAGAGAGAGAGAGAGAGAGAGAGAGAAATTAAAGAAAGTAATCCAATCAATGGACAGGAAGAAACGAGAGCAGTATTCTGGTCAGTGAAGAAGCATACCCCGTGCCGGTCAGCGATATTATATTCTCTGATATGTTAGTTAAATTTGGAAATAATATGTAGCCACAAAATCGCCCTAAATAATTATAAAAACTCACTCCAGTATTAACGCACTCAAAACACAAGCTTCACGAATATTTACTGATAGAGAGCGAGAGACTAACAAGGAGTGTGAGTGATGTGGAGGGGGGAGAGGGAGGGGAAGTCCGAGGATGAGTTGAAGGGGGGGAGAGGGAGGGGGAGTCCGAGGATGAGTTGAAGGGATGGAGTGGAGAGGTATATGAGACACGGGGGTGGGAGCTGGGGGCAGGGCAGTGAAATGTCGGGGGACAGGGCGACATGGAGGCGACTTGTTTGTGGCCACCCCTTACGGGATTATGGTGTCTGGCAATGGATAGATAAACAGATAGACAGATAGATTACTGAATTATAAAATATTGATAAAAAGGCTGTGGATTCGCCCACACTGACGAGATTACGAGTGAGAAAAACAGTAAATATTTTGTACTCAGCCTTGTGGGGGGAGGGCAGCGGGATGGCATAGGGACCAAGGGTGTACTGGCGAGAACACCTGGCGTACTCACCTGTGGGAAGAAAAAGGACAGGTTAGAATAATAATAATAATAATGTAATAACAATAATAGGAAGGACTGAAAGACTACAACGTTACTCAATAAAAATAATAATAATAATAATGATAATAATAGCCCATCCATCCATCCATCATCCAACCCTGCATTTTTTTTTCTCTCTCTCTTATGAGTAATAGGGAGAATGGAACACAACCAAAGAGGGAGGGTAGAAAGACATTAAATAGAGAAAACGACTTTGTGTGTTTGTGTGTGTGTGTGTGTGTGTGTGAGAGAGAGAGAGAGAGTGTGTGTGTGTGTGTGTGTGTGTGGTGGAGGGGGAGGCCAAGGATGATACGGAGGGATTGAGTGAAGATTATGGAGAATGAGAGATTAAGAAGAGTGTGTGTGTGTGTGTGTGTAATGTGTGTGTGTGTGTGTGTGTGTGTGTGTGTGTGTGTGTGTGTGTGTGTGTGTGGTGCCAAGGATGAAATGAAGGGATGGAGTGGAGATGATGGGGAATGAGAGACTGACTAGAAGAGTGTATGTAAGAGAGAAGGTGGGGGAGATCAAGGATGAGATGTAGGGATGGGGTGGAGTGGTTGGAGAAATAGTGTATGTGAGTGAGGTGGAGGGGGAGACCAAGGATGATATGGAGGAGAGAAGTGGAGAGGATGGAGAATGAGATACTGACTAGGAGAGTGTGAGTGACTGAGGTGGCGATGATATGACGGGGTGGAGTGGAGAGTCTGGTTAATTAGAGACTGACTAGAAGAGCTAGAAAGACAAAGGGGGAGACCAAGGATGAGATGGAGGGATAGAGTGCTTAACATGTACCTCCGCCTGTCGTAACTAAAGGAAGGATGACGTAATTTAAATCCACCTACACTGGGCCGGGGATCGAACCCACGACTTTCAGATGACAGGCAGCCCATCACTGCTTTGATATAAAAGAGTAAGAGGTAACAGATTTTTTTTTTTTTTTTACAGAACACGGCCACTTGTAATTTGAATACTAAGTTACGTGACATTAGATCAGCCGTAGCTGTAAGACAGGAATGAATCTCCTTGGTTACTAGTCAGATTTATCTTTCTGAGCATCAACTGGCCTAAAAAAGCGGTAGGAGTCTGTTGTCAGATGAAAAAAATACAGTCTAGCAAAGGAAAAGTTCGCTGCCATGCAGTAAGACACAGCAGCGTTGACTAACTTCAGGTATGGTTGGCAACACTCTGACGTGGCAGATAGCGTACCAGATACCTCTAGACGCGCAATTGGTGCCTAATATTTTCTGTCTTCTAATTACTCTAAGATAATTTTGCTTGAAGGGCTATCTATGTGTAAATAATCCTTTACGTCTATTACAGAATCAGTGATGGATATGGCTGTATTTAAAACTTAGTGAGTTGTTTACATCGGATGGAAAGACCAAAATCAAAATGGCCTCCGCGAGAAAGCGATATTGCCATATGAAGTTCCTATTTTTATTCATGTCTGAGTCAACGAGCGTGTTGTTTCGCTGCCTCCACACGATTTTATTTAACTGTTTCTCATACTGATTGGACAATGGGTCGTATTTTAAGGCTTGTATATCCGTCAATTAAGGAAGCTCCCTAACACCCCATCCTAAGCGATTTATTCTGCATATTCTCCTTACTAACCTCGTGTCAGCTAAATCACTAAAATACTATGCTCCGCATATGTAACACACTTTGATATTAACTAGCCGTATCCAAAAATAAATCGCTAAGGAAGAGGTGCTAGGGAGATTCTTTACCGCACGGGAATACCGTTGTATCCTAAGACCACCACCACTTATATCACAAGGGAGTGTCGTTACCTTGCACGTCATCGGTAGGGGGAAGGCCAGCGCGACATTGGAGAACACCCAACGTAGAAGATACCAAACACAATGAGCTACCCCTCAGTATTGTTCGTGTATCAGGCTACTTAGGAGTAGCTGTGTCCCGATATTGCGGTCAGGTAGATGTCACACTTTTGATGGATTCAGGTTCCACTGTCAACTGACTATCTGAAGAGGCGTTAACAAGAGTTCCGTGTAACAGATCGAAACGAGGTAGCTTCCTTGGGCCCCGGGATCGAAATCTATGCACGGTGGATGGGTCATATTTATACATTAAAGGCAAAACCCAGCTTGGAATTTCTTTACATGATTCAGCAGACCCATTCATTGTTGATTTCTATGTCACACCCTGGATTAGCTGCCTCGCCTATGTTTTAATCGGTGTTCAGGCCATGGCAGATGAAAATGTCAATGTGTTACCAGCAAAAGGAGGAGTCGCTATACAAGGTTGGTTTGCGCCAAGTATCACACACCACATTTCACAGTCACTAGTATATTACGATCCCTCCTAATGATCCATCATCAGATCCATCCTCCTCTGCTCTCCCTGACCCAGTTACTGATCCCCTTAATGATGAACTGTGCTCATCTACGCTTGATCTTGGTGAGTCGTCACTGAACTCGTCATTACCTTCTTCATTACCCCTATCACACCTTAGGCAGTCCACCACAACAAACAAGACAGGGGTAAAAAAAAAAAAAAAAAGGAAAGAAAAAGAAAAGAAAGAGAAAAAAGAAAAAGAAAAGAAAAAGGCTGTGTAGGCAGAATTTGAACTAGACCAGACCTTAGATAAGAGAATTAGGTCACAGACACCCTACTGAGAACACACGTACTACAGTGGTTACAAAGTGTGTGTGTGTGTGTGTGTGTGTGTGTGTGTGTGTGTGTGTGTGTGTGTATCTTCCACGTCAAGTTTTGTGGCAGTTCTGTCACCTGATGTGGTTTAGTGTGTTTTGCTGCTCACGTTGTTGCGTTGACACCAGGAATAGTGACTGTGTGATTTTTATTCCCCCAGGCTTCCTCCTTGTTGGCCATACTTCCTGACAACACCTATCTAACACTCACACCCTGCCTTATCTTATCGCCCTTACACTCTCCCTGCTCTCACCGTACACCTCACCCTGTTCTAACTTTTACCCTGTTCCTAGCGTTGTTCTACTCTCACCCTCACTGCTGACACCCTACCTTAGCCTCGACCTGCCATCACTATGCTGTCACCCTCACTTTGGCCTCACACACAGTCACCTTCTTCTCACCCTTCCCTTGGCCTCATGGTCACTCTTACTCAGCTCTCACCCTCAGTTTGGCATCACACTTACCCTCCAATCTTCAGTCATCCTACCCTGGCCTCACCCTCACTGCTCTCACTCTCAATTTGCTTTAACCCTTACCTTGGCCTCACACACACATTCCTCACCCTGTATCCTTCACCCTAACCACGTCACCCTTATGTCTGTTTTGGACACCTATGCACTCTCACACCGCTCCTCACTCTGAACTGCACAATATACCTCCAACCTGATATCCTAAAAAAAACAATAAAATAAATAACACTTGCTGCCCAGTAACCCCTACATAAAAACTATCTCCCTCAGCTGAATAAATTAGTCTGGCAGCAACAAGACTATAAATAAAACACACGCATTGGAAGTGAATGTAAACCCGACAAACCTAAACCCTTACACTGAAAGATGTCTGCCTTCACCTGCCTTAACATACCAGGTACACAAACCCGGAAAAGGATCGTTACACCTCTTACGCGAAACAAAGTGACACTACGAACTAAAGATTTGATAACAGGATTCTCCCGTGGGCCTCTAGGGATGGTGGTGGTCTGTCAAAGAAGAGGGAGACTGGCCATGTGCAGTTTGCCACAAGGGCGTGGGAAGTAATTCTATCTTGTGCAGTGTTTGTTATAAGTGGGTGCATAAGAGATGTTGTGATTTTAGAAGTAGACTTTAACGTAATGCCGATTTCATGTGTGCGGTGTGTCGAGAAGAGCATGTGGATATTGCCAGACGTGAAAGGATTGATCTTGCTGGTGAGTCTCTTAAGTGTATGGAAGAGTTTTGTTATTTGGGAGACATCTTATGTGCTGGAGGTGGGGCTGGAGCCAGCTCTGTGGCTAGCATGAGGAGTAGTTGAAAGTTCAGGGAGTTGTTGCCTCTTCTAACATCAAGAGGGCTCTCCCTCCGTGCTACTGGATCTTTGTATGCAGCATATGCTAGGAGTGTAATGCTGTATGGTAGTGAGACCTGGGCAGTAATGGATGAGGATATTCGCAGGTTCAAACGCACAGAAATGACAATGAGTAGGTGGATGTGCAGTGCGTCCTTGAATGGGAGGCCTGGAGGGGCTAGGTTTATGGAAGAGTTAAGAGGCAGTACGGGACTGGAGAGTATTGGTGTTGTGATGAGGAGAGGTAGACTGAGATAACTTGGGCATGTGGAGAGGCTGGGGGATGACAGTTTGATGCAGAAAGTGAGAAGTGTTAACGTTAGGGTTAGGGTTGCTAAAGGCAGACCGAAAAAGACCTGGGACGAGGTCACAGAGTAAGACCTCAGTGATAAGGGACTGAATAGGGAGGCTGCCAGATCAGGCAGCATGGACAGCCCAAGGCCGACGCATGCAAGCAGGTTGGTGCCTTTATAAACGAAACGACACGAAACGATCCATGATTTCACAACGAGCTTGCTGCTGTTATTGTCTTCCCAACGCAAACAGTTCTGAATGATGGTTTGATTTGATATGTTGTATGATCCATGGTTTCAAATGAGCCCTGATGCTGTTAGCGTTTTCCTCCTAAGGCAAATAACTGTGAATGGTAGTTTGATTTTATGTGTTGTATAAACTGCATGCTATATGAGGTGTTGATAGTAATGGCAGGCAGACACACCAGTGGAAACTGTATTTTTCGAATGGCTTGTCCATGTTTTCAAAATATAAAGACGGGGAAGGGTAAGGATACTTTTTTGATAGGTAAACACACACACACATTAAAGAAAAAAATGGAAATACAAGAAATTTACAAAGATAAATGTCAGCACTCACCCACCACTAGTTGCTCCCGCCTCCGACAAGTGGCGTCTATGGCCTGCGTGGGTTCAGTGGGTGGGGTCCTCGGCGTCCCACTCACCCACGCCCATCATATGCCAAACGCCCACCCTTCCGGTATTCCCCCCAGAGGCCTCTGTGTCGCCCACGGCCACACACACCACTGCAGGGGAATATCCACGAGAGTATTACATATATTTCCTTTCGTTTTTACAGTCTTTACAGTATCAGAGTAGAACATTTTTTTAATGGGTTTTAAAAGTGAAGCTTGGACCTTGTTGGAGGGACAGAAGTCAAGGGTGAGAGCAGTGGAAATGAGTTATTTGAGAGGAGCATGTGGAGTCACATGGAGAGACAGACTGACAAATGGTGAAGTGAAGGAGCGTTGTGGTGTGGATGTGGATGTGATAAGAAGCGTTAGGAGAAACACACTGAGGTGGTTTGGCCATGTGAAGAGGATGGAGAGTGAGAGACTGACGAAGAGAGTGTATGTGAGTGAGGTGGAGGAGGGAGAGGGAGGGGGAGGCCAAGGATGAGATGGAGGGATGGGGTGGAGAGGTATACGAGAGAGGGGGGGGGGTGAACTGGGAGCAGGGCAGTGAAATGGCGGGGGCCAGGGAGACATGGAGACGATTTGTTTGTGGCCACCCCTTATGGGATTAAGGCGTCTGGCAATATGTAGAGAGATAGAAGCTCCCTCAGTACCAGACGCCTTTCATAAATTGCGTAAAATCGTCTGGTGGCAGTAAATGTCACTATAAACAGCGTCCCTAGACTGAAGAGGTTTAAAAGCTCGTGGATGTCCTCTCCTTCCCCCCCTCCACCTCATTCACATACACTCTCCTCGTTAGTCTCTGGCTCTCCATCCTCTCCACATGTCCAAACCACCTCAATATGTTTCTCCTAACTCCTTCTATCACGTCCACATCCACAAGTGCAACCGCCTAAAGACTGAGGAGAGGGAGACCAAGAATGAGGACATATGGGGAGGCGGCTTGGGCTGACGAGAGCGAGAGGATGAATAGCAACAGAGAAGCTTAAAGGACTGACACATAGTACTCAAAGAGTACTGATAGGACCTTATTTCTTGTCAGTTTGGAAGACCGTGCTTGCAGATGTAAGTACGATTTATTTATGACTATCACTATAACGCGCTGATGCATATTTTGTTGCAATAATTGACACCTCATGAATTTGGACAAAACAAATCTAACAGTAGCGTACTCCCAGCTCGGATCAAAACACAGTTTCTAAGCAGACGTTATTGCTGACGTGTGAGCCATCGTTGCACGGCCGATAGGTATTAAGTAGAGTTTTATCAAGATCCCTGACGCTTGAGTGTTCACAGCCATCGATATCACCTGAACTACATTGACGACAACTTAATACTTAACCCTTCATTCCGATGATGCACTTTGCCACTTTATGCTGGCCACTTTCGGACAATTTTATTCAACTCACTAAAGTTCTTCTGTATGTCAGCGTTGATTAAGGCCATAGCTAACAAGGCAAGTTAGCAAAAAATGTTAAGCTGAGTAAAGTCGTCAAACAGCATCAAGAATGAAGTGGTTTATGGCAGACTAAGATACTACTGTATCCACGCATCGTTCTCTTAATACTTCTTCAGACTACCATGTATGTGATTGAGGTGAAGGGGGACGAGAGCGAGGGGGAGGCCAAGGATGTGATGGAGGGATGGAGTGTTGATTGACTGACAATGAATAGAATTAAAATCTGGCGGAGCAACTGCCAGGGTCACATGCCGCCGGACAACAAGGTAAAAGAGTCAGCAAATAAAAAGTGCATATTAAAAATTAAGTAAATACCCGTCAGTAGAAATAAAGCACTGAAAATAACAAACGAATAGTTTATAAAATATCAATTACTTATAACAATGGAAGGAGGCCCGCCTCCTGAGGAAACCTAAAAACATCAGAAAAATCACTAGAGGCTCCACCAAACATCGAGGACAGACAGTAAGCACAATCTGACCCCTTATGCCCATGAAGGAATCCCTGACGTAGGTCCCCCAGACTCGGACACTCGACTAGCAAGTGACGGACAGTAAGGGGAACAAGACAATCATCACAGTACGGTTGATTCTCACCACTCATCAGGAACCCATGTGTAAGCCGAGAGTGCCCAATGCAAAGCCTAGCAAGAGCCACCTCCAATCGCCGAGGCATGGAGAGGAGAACCCTTGGCACAACCACTCTCTGAAAGATTTCTTTTAGTTTATTGTGAGCAACACCATCCCAGTGTCTCTGCCAACACGTACGAATTGCGTACCGCAAGTAAGGTGTTACATCAAAAGCAGGAAGCTGGAAGTTGGCTGGGGGCTGTTGAGAAGACGCAGCTTTAGTTATTGTATCTGCCTTCTCGTTGCCCACCACACCAACACGTGAGGGAACCCAACAGAAGTCCACATGACGGCCACGACGGCCAAGAAGAAAAAGCCACTCTAAAACTGATAAAACCAATGGATGGGATGCATTAAAGGACTCCAGTGCGGAGAGAGCACTACGGAAGTCACTAAAAATCACAAAAACACTTTAGGGGAAAGTAAAAATGGTTTAGTGGGCATATAAAATCGCAGTCAGTTCCGCCGTATACACTGAAGTAATACCAGGAAGGCTACCTCCCCTACTAAAGGAAGGGCAGACAACACCAAAGCCTACTCCAGTATCAGTCTTAGACCCGTCAGTATAGAAGGGGGACAGAACCCTCATGACTGAAGGCATGTTCTAAAAAGAGAGAGAGGGACACCTGAGGGGGAAGTGAGCCATTTTTACCAACAGCAGACCTACAAAATGTCACACGAGGGAATAGCCAAATACCCACCTTTGCGATCTGATGTGGACAAACTGCCAGTCTCGGAACAGAAAAGGCTAATATAACAGACGGGAACCTGTAACCAAAGGGCTTCAGGAAACTAGGACGGGTGTCTTAAACAGAAGATCGGGTAGGGATGGGGTGGAGTAGTATATGAGAGGGGGGGGGTAAGCTGAGAGCAGGGTAGTGAAATGGTGGGGGACAGGGCGACGTGGAGGCGATTTGTTTGTGGCCACCTCTTCCAGGATTGAGGGGTCTGGCAGTTGATAGACTACTAATGTTTTTACAACCTATAACAGCTCAGCATTCCACTTGGAAGGGTAGCAAATTTCGGTCAGGTGAGACTGTACCAGCCAAAGCTTTTTCACATCACAACAAACGAACGTCCAGTCACAGAAACAATTATCTTCCCAGGTCCGCCTGAAGAAAATGTACAACTGGCGAAATACAGTGAAAACCCTATTGCCTGTATCAGATGCCTCGATTTTTCCGCTATGTATACATCAAACTCTGAGAAGATACTTGTGTCAGTACTTTCTCATCACAAGTTAGGGTTCTGGGTCGGATTCCATGCTACTTTAACAGGCTTCGTAACACCTCTTCCTTGGTGTTTTTTTTTTTTTTTTTGCGTATTACAGTTTGACAACCGTGTTTTGATAGAAACGTAGTTTGCATTTGGAACACATAAGGAAATTGAGACGTAATGTGTAAGAGTGGATGACATGTTCATGGAACTGCTGGAACGGGCTGGTTCCCGTACCGAGAAGCAGGACACCATCTGGCGGAAGTCATTGTCACCTGGGTTGAGGTTTGCAAGAACTCTAAGCTACCTGGCGACTAGAGGTAGCTACAAAACCACCCTTTCATATAGCTTCAGAGTGGCCCACAGTACCATCTCACTTATCATTCCCGAGACCTGCGAGGCCATCATTGCAGAGTACCTGAAGGATGTGCTGACCTGCCCCACAATGCCAGAACAGTGGAAGGTGTCGGCTTCCTTTTTCCCCAAGAAATGGAATTTCCATCACACAGTCGGTGCATTGGACGGCAAGCATATTGCAAATTGCAGTCAGATGCCTCACAGTGGTGGATCCCAACGGTCACCGATTCCCAGCAAACTTGCAGTGACTCCTACCACACTTTTACCATGCTCTTTGCATATTCGTAGCGACTCATAGATAACTCTTAGCTACCCTTCGTAACTCGTATATGAAACGAAACGAAACTTTTGAGCGCTCCTGTGAAAATCCTACCTACTCTTGGAAGACTCCTTGCTACTCTTAGTTACTCACAACAACGATTCTTAGCAACTCGCAAAGATTTTTTGATACAAGAATCCGTTGAGAGTAGCTATGAGTCGCTAAGAGTAGTCACGAACACCTTAAATATACGCACGAGGAAAAAAAAAAAAAAAATGGAAACCGTTCTCGAAAAATTTTGAACATGTCAAAACATTAGGAGTGCGCGAGAGTCCCCAGACAGTGCCGAGAGTCCGTAGGACTATAGAGGAACTGTCAGGAGTACGGTGCAGAGTGTCTCAAGAGTTGCAACTTGCAATGATTCTTCGTCCGACTCCTGAATGTGTGAATGCCCCTTAAGAGGTCTAGTGAAAAGCAAATGGCAGGGAGGAGGTGTAAAAGAGACGTCTATCTCGGCCGAGGGTAGGGGAATGTCTGCCTGTCTGACTCTGTGGGCGACTTCACCACAGCTCAAATACCAAAACAAAATACTAACTATATCCATAAAGAAGCAAGTACAGTATACAGTATGAATCATTAACTTTACATAACGAATAAAATTTCATACTATTGTGTAATAATAAATAACTGATTTAACTATTAAATACATTAAATAACAGCATGCGAAAAATATAACCATTCTTTGATCAATAATGATTCGAACCTATGAACCACCTAAACACCAGATAAATGCACACTCCTCACAAAATAGTGGCTCAAATCTTCGAACCTCCTATAACAATGCTCCCCTCTTGACAAACAACACTCCCAGGTGAGGAACTCAATCACATTTACCAAGTAGTCAGAATCCGAGCTGACTCAGGGCTCAGGACGTATGTCCCAGGACTTTGAATGGCTGCTAATTATTTAGATTTAGGCGAAATTATATTACTTTGGTGAAGGAATATTCCATCTTAATTGAAACAGGATATAAATCACAGTATTTCAGAGTTCTTTGACGTGTATTTCAAAATGTAAAGCACAGCGGGACTCTTGGTATTTTTTTTTTTTTTTCCCCCTTCTGCGAGGGTACATAACTCACACTCGGGTAAACACGCCTCAGCAGTATTTTGCCGCCAACAGACTGCCAGCTTGCGGGGATTTGGCATCCTTCTCCGTGTATCAAAATTACTTATGCTGAAAGGGGTATATTTTCGTCATCTTGCAACGGTTTTTTTGTTTATACTGTACTTGTTTATTTTAGGTTGTACTGCAGTTTATTTCACTTGGGATTTGTTTACACATGTAGTTCATTGTAATTTATTGTAGTTCATTTCACTGTAGTTATTTTCTGTTTATACTGCAGGTTATTTATTTACATTGTTTTAACTTTTATTTGTCTTTGTTGTTCTAAAGATCTTTAGGTGGGTTTGAATATTCACAATACGTTCACAATACGCACTTGCTAATGATTATGCTTTTGATATTCGTGTGGAAATGTTTCGCGTTGTGAAATTCTTGTTATGTACAACCAAATTGATGCTTCGATGAACTTTATGGCGGGATCTGAGGCCTTAAGGGAAAAAATATGTGTTGGGGAGGAAGGAAGGAAGAAAAAGGAGGGCGAGAAAAGGAAGGGTATATGCCAAATGGAGAGGAAAGACATATTTGCATGAAGATAGCGGGCGGGGTGTGGGTGAGGGGTAGCGATGCGAAGTTTACGTTGTCACCGAACGCTTGGTTTTTCAAACTGTGATATATTTTTGCCCGTAACACCTCATTTTCAGAAATTTATTTTGCTTGCTGTTCCTTAACGTTTGTATGTTACTGATGCAAACTGTTTCGATATTAAAACTAAATGATTAATTTAAGAGTAGTATTAAAGTCTCACACCCCCAAAAAATAAAAAATAAACAATTAAATAGATAAATAAATAAAAATATAAATATGAATAAAAAATAAAATTTCAAACAGCTGTATTTTTATTCGATTTGGAGATTTCGTAGCATACCTTTCTCAGCTATTTATCTTGCCTGCTATTCCGTAATATTCTCTTGGATGTTACTAAGGAGGAATGAAATATGTTGCAACGAAAAATGAACTACATTTTTATTGGAACTGAAGATTCGTAACACCTCTTCCTTAGCGATGTATTTAGCCTGCTACCCTCTAATGTCCTCATATATGTTACTGATGCAAGCTATGTTGATGTTAAAATGATGTAAATAAAGCATAATAGAAGACTGAAGCATGGTACACAAAACAAGTCGCTAAGGAGAAAGTACTACGGTCTCAAGAGCCCACGAGAATAAGGCTTAGTGATATCCATATTCCCAGAGAGAGAGAGAGAGAGAGAGAGAGAGAGAGAGAGAGAGAGAGAGACTTTCAAGCACATTATTCCTTTACTTTATAATTCCTGCCATCGTCAATACAGCCTCATCTACCCCTTGTCTTCATCTCTCCTCTCTTTATTTTTTTTTCTCCCTCCCACTTCCACTTAACACCCCGCATTTTCCCTCCATCCATCACTCCCTTTTCTCTCTTACACACACACACACACACACATACACACACACACAGAAGGGGAGCAGAATTTTACGATGACAATCAACAGTTTTATATTCTTTGCCTCGTTCCTCTTCCTTCCTCCCTCCAGTCTTTGTCTCCTCAGTCTCTCGCTTTCTTCCCTCCCTCTTTCTTCTCCCTCTTCCTTATCTTCCTTTCTTCTCTCCCTTTCCTTAGCCTCTTCCATCGTCTCTCCCTCTCATTTATTCCCAATTTTCGTCTCAGCTTTTGCCGAGAGAGAGAGAGAGAGAGAGAGAGAGAGAGAGAGAAACTTCAGCCAGAGTACATCATTTATATATTCTCGTCCCCCAACAAAACGATTTTATTCAGCTTTGGTTGACTTCCTTCTGATGCCTTGTAAAACAAACATAACAAACAAAAGGATATTAACCCTTCCGTGTTCAGGTCAACTCTAGTATCAACAGTATTTCAGAACGCCAGGCGATTTTATTCGGATGGGAGTGAGTCATAGGAGCCTGAGATGTAAAGATGAATCGCTGAGTAAGAAGTGGAAATAAATGGCTGAGTAAGAAGTGGAAATAAAGCACTGAGTAAGAAGCGAAAATAAATCGTTAAGAGTTGAAAATAAATCGCTGATTAAGAGATGAACATAAATCGCTAAGTAAGAAGTGAAAATAAATCGCTAAGAAGTGGAAATAAATCGCTGAGTAAGAAGTAAAAATAAATCGCTGAGTATGACGTGAAAATAAATCGCTAAGAAGTGAAAAAAAAAATCGCTGAGTAAGAGGTGCTAAGGAGTCTCCAGCACCAGCGAGAATACGTCCCAGTCACCCACCATTACCCTCAATCAGTCATGAAATTCGGTCCAGCAGTTTTACAGTTCCAAGCCGGGTCAGCCACAAACATATCAACGTCATATCACGGACCTCCCTCCTGTTCATAATTTAGCGGCTTTAGGGCCACATCTTAGACGCTTAGTATGGTTTATAACCTACCCAGATGCAGCTAATTATAGTGCAACGTGTCATTCACTCACTCAGTCGCTCTCACTTACTCATTCACTCACTCTTTCACTCATTCTCTCACTCATTCTCTTACTCATTCACTCTCACTCACTCATTCACTTGATGCACTGAGTCCCTGTGCCGTTCTGAAGGTATCCGTACAGCTTACAATTATCTATCTGTCTGTCTGTCCATCTATATCTTTCTATCTATCTGTCTAACAATCTGTCTGTCTGTCTATCTATCTATCTATCTTCCCACAGCTCACTATCCTTCTTTCAGCAGACGCGGGGGGGTTGGGGGATTGAGGGACATTGTACAAAGGAGCAGCTCCATTGCCCAGATAATCAAAAACAATTGTTATATCGTTACAGAGAGTGTAATTCTCGGGCCAGTCAGTCTCCTGCATGTTTATCTTCCCCTAGTCCCCTTACACCCACTAGCACAATTAGGGACCTGAACAGAACATCAACTACTGCGGGTCGTATTCAAGGAGAAGGACTGGACTTGGAAAACAAAAATGATTATCTCCCTTAATGACCAAACTGCAATCGATAAACATAGATCCTAAACCTTCTCTTTATTCACTTCACAGCCTCGCAAAAATGAAAAATACTACTACTGCTACTACTACTACTAAAATAATAACTGAAATAATGATGATAATAATAGTAATAATAATAAATGATAATAATAATAATAATAATAATCTGCCACGTAGCCATAAAAAAAACACCCCTCCATTTATTACACTGTTATGGATAAGAGTAGCGTTTCCGATTTGCTGTGTTTTTATGATGGCATGAAGTGTGTGTGTGGGAGGGAGGGGGGGCAAGATGTGTGTGAATGAGGCATAAACCACACACATGAATTATGCGTTATGGGCTGGAGAGAGAGGAAGGTTTTGTGTGTGTGTGTGTGTGTGTGTGTGTGTGTGTGTGTGTGTGTGTCGTATCACAGTCACCTGCATCAAGTCTGTTACTGGAACCGAAACAGGTATTATTATTATTATTATTATTATTATTATTATTATTTTCCCAACCTGCATTATGTTCAATTTACGTTAGAATATTTTGGAGTCAGCGCAGTCTCCAAACCTTATTATTGTCTTTTCACATGATGGAACTGGGCTACTCCCTCGTCGATGAGCCTTTGGTGTTAGAGGAATGAATCTTCTTGGTTACCAGATAAATCCATCCTCCAACTCTTAACCATCAGTTGATATGTTGCTAGGGAAAGAAAACTGTAAAAAGTGACTGTAATTTTGAGATGGAGTGTTTCGACCGAGAGTTACCGGGGAATAAAGATGGAAAAAGATTAGGTCTGTCCATTTGCCGCCCCCCAGGAGAGAGATTAAGTGAGCGAGACTTTGAAAAACCCATTTGTTACCCTTATCATCGGCTCGGAAAAACTGAGAGTGGAGGGTTGGCTTCCTGATATAGTATTGGATTGGTGCTGGGCCGAGTGCTTTATTTTATAGAGCTTTTCCGACGCAATGGCTCTATTTTCCTCCGTTATTACAAACATCACCTACCAGAGAGAAACGCAGGGAGGGAAACAACGCACGTTAGTATCTTATCTATATTCCAACTACTACAGCCACAGTGTTCTTGGCTTATCTTTTATCATGTGCGCAGGAATGACCTCATGGATACTCGGAATATTATCTTTATCAAAGTGGATGCTTTCAAAATTATCTTTACTTGAATATGGATAGTTTCATTATTATCTTTACTTATCATTCTGGATCCTTTCTTTTGTACCTTTACTTTTGTGGTTATCATTTACTACAGACTTAACGCTGTCAGGAACCAATGATTTCGTCACGCGTTCTTTTATCCCTATGGCAAGCTATAAAAAAGGAGGAAAACACACACTGACACGAACACTGCGCTCTGTGTCTATGCCGTCGTATCAATAGCACCACTGCAATCAATTTGTACAAGTGTTGTCCCCGTTGTCCCCGTTATCTGTACCATGGGTGCGACAACTTAACCATACCCATGAACAGTAAAGCATTTCCGATTTTGACACCATTACATACATTACCATTAAAACAGCCGATACGTGTCAATCGTTTTAGTATTTCATTCTCATTATGATGTCCCATGACTATTGCTAATTAGACTACGAGCGATAGTAGCAGTTAGTATCCCACTCACAAACAAAACCATAACATAATTATACAGTATAATGTATATATCCTACACCACCAGCAGCTGTACACCACCCCTACCTTCACCTTCCTAATCAATACCAGCGCAGGTGCCACTCCAGTTTAATACACTTAAATTACTCTAATCGCAACACTCTGTATTAAACGATAGGCCTACAAGATTCATAGGCCTACATTCTCTCCTGGCCCTGTGATACCCCTCCCACCCTCACTGCATATCCCACATCTGGTGCTGGAGAGGGACGCCTTCGTGTGGTGGTTCAGATACACTGCCTGGTTATACAAACGTCCCTCAACTACTTCCCTATCCCCCAAAAGGAGGATAGTGGGCTGCAGGAGAAAAGCATTTTAAGCCTGCAGTCCACCGGGTTCACGCTTCAGATGATCCTGGGACCACAAGAGCAATAATAATAATAATAATAACAACAACAATACCCATATCTACCTTAAACCCCTTCAAGCCGATCAAGTATTGTTTATTTCATGCCAGTTACATTCAGACGATTTTATTCAGTTTTGGAGGCCGACGTAAACGTGAAGAGGAAAATGAAAGGTATATCTAACTCCTCCAGTTCGGAAAGTCTGTCTGAAGATGAACAAAATCGTCTGGAGATGGCGATAACGAAATACGGAATAGGCCCACATGGTTAAGGAGTTAAATCAGGGCCTACGCTTGCCCTCCTCTAATTTGCTACGTTCATCTCGTGTTACTTCATAGGCCTATCTG
>JAGKTI010001046.1:64274-77748 GCA_018397915.1 Birgus latro | reverse complement strand
GTGTTGCGTGTGTGTGTGTTAATGGATCTACGTTTCCCTCCAAAAACATGAGGAAAAACATACACGGGGTAATAAAAAGGGAGATTGTAATTTTACTTTTTGTTATTTTTAAGGGGAGGTGGGTTTAACGTCTTCATTTTATTATTATTATTATTATTATTATTATTATTGTTGTTGTTGTTGTTATTATTATTATTATTATTTCGTTCTATCTTTTTTTTCTGGCCTTTTAGACCCTGCTCTCATCCCAGCCTAGGGTTGGAAAGGAGGTCTGGACGATGCTGAAGATGATGATGATGATGATGATAATGATTAAGCTTAGAAGAGATTATTCAAAATGGAAAATACAGCCTTCATTAAAATCTTCACTGCCAGACGTCATGTCAAAGCTGAATAAAACCGTAGTGAAAGGGTTAGCGAATGTTGGTATGAAGTGCGTGGTCAGTGTTTAGCGGTGGATTAACAAGTAACAAATAGCACATCGCTTCCTTTGACAAATGCGTTCAGTGTTCCCGCGTACACTAAACGCTACGAGAATCACGCGATGAATAACAAACGCGATTAAAAGCAGCGGTTGAGGGTGCTTGTAAAATAATAATAATAATAATAATAATAATAATAATAATAGATATATGGGAACGTTCACCCTTTATAAAATTTGGGATCCCAAGCCTGAGCTGTGCATTTGCAACTCCACTCTTCTTTACTACTACACTTTACTACTCCACTAGTGGTAGATGGCGGCGACCATCATCCACTCACTCGGTGCAGTGCTGCCTACTTCATTAGGTGACAATCCTGATGGTTTCCTGTAACCCAGGAAACCATTTACAATGCTGGGTGGTAACCATATAACCAGATTATTGGGTGATGTTGAACCTACTATGTGTCCTTCATACAGGTACCAAATCGTCACACTCTTCCCTCCGCCTCGCTATGGCGAGACGCTCTCCACCGCAGGGGAACATTGTTTCACTGCATGAGATGGCCTTGCAGGGCCGATTGCTTGCCTACGGTTGATGGGTCTGTTTTGCCAGACAGACCGGGGTTATGACTACTACTGCTACTGCGACTACTACTACTGACTACTACTACTACTACTGTTTTTACTGTCAGGCTTTACTCTTTCCACTTTATTACTCCACTTTGCTCCACTTGTCTTTTCCATATTGTTTACTACTCCACTTGTCCTCACATTTTCTTTGCTTCGTGTGTTAATATAGCTTTTCAATTTTTACTCCAATTTAGTTTACAACACTTATACTTTGCTTTTCTTTACTCCACTTTTCTCTCCTCCTCCCTTCCATTGGCTCCTCTCCCTCCATATCTGTCTTTTCATCCATCCTCGCCATAAAACCTTTGTTGCAGCGCGCCTCCCGCCATGACACTGATGCAATTTCCTGTGTTTCTTCTTTAACGCCGCTTTATGAGCTACACCTCCCCCAAATCCCCCCCATCACCCCCACCCCTCCATCCTCGGCACCCCCAGTTCTCTCGTGGCCCCTTCCCCACCCCGTCTGGTGACAAAGATCGTTCTGTATTAGTGTTTGGATTTTTCGTAACGCCCTGGTCCATATTGATCACCCTTGTTTTAACGTGTACATGCTTTAGTATTAGACCTCTTCAAAATTCACCCATTAGTCGCTGTTTTGCACTCGGTTATGTAATCCGTGACGAGTGAAAGCGTAATAGAAAGATACTTCAAAAACTAAACTGAGTAACCTTTTATCCTCTAGTAATATCCCTAGGAAATTTATTTAAGCTAATGCCAGTGGTCATTGTTCCATAGCAGTGAAAGGGTCAGGGAGAATGAAAGTAAGGAAGCTATTTATTTATTTACTTTTATATTTACATACTTATGAAATAATGCATATCAAATAAGAATGAATGTCTTCTGTTCCCTGCTCTGAATGCGTGATGTCCACATACGAACAGATTTAGAATCAGGCAAACAGCGTCAGAATCACGTCACACTGGGGTCAGAATCAGACATATTTTGACGCAAAGTGTCTGATGGTTTAGGCCAGGGTAAAAGGTGAACGAAGGGAGTTCGTGGCATGCGTTCTGGGCAAAACATTTCTCACTGCCACCCGTATCACGCCCGACACTGAGGGGAAAAAAAAAAAATCCTAGAACGTGGCATAACGCAGCGAGGTTTTCTTGTTTCATCTTCTATCCCGACCTACACGACGGGACAGTTTGCGTCAGAATAAAAGCCGTATTTCTAGTCGCATAACAGACTTCTAAGCATTTCTTCCCATGCTGTTTATTTGGCTCGCATCTTAATATTCTCTTTTATGCTAATTATATCATTCTAACAGCGACGTAGTTTGCTTCACTAACGTACAAGACGATAGAGAAGTATAATGTGCAGAAAATAAAATAAGTAAGGAAGAAATGCTATATGAAATCTGTACGGTACACATTCCGATATCAGTGTATGTCGCGGTCGTAACACATATAGGCCAGAACCGCAATATAATATTCACACTGGCCGCGTGGAAATATGAGTTATGGTGACTGAAAAATATGCAGTACATACAGGTAAATTAGTTATAGCCTGTATGTGTAAAAGGCGGCAGCATACACACCAGTACTGTGAAATGTCATACGTGCACATTCTTTATCCTGTTCTTAATTTACTTATATCAAAAGTTAAATATTTTTTCATGCAAGTCTTACACCTCCAATAATCTGTTTTTATTCTTAAGTCTGTTGATACAGGAACTTAGTATTAAAATATTTATTTCACAGTACACCCAAACAATACTTATATATATATTGTACAAAATCAGACACTTAAAACTATGTCCACACTTAAATTTTACGCAAGAAGGAATGTGGATTATAGTAGGCTTATAGTACAGGTGAAATTAAGTCCTGTTGACTAAGTAGATACTATGACAGTGATGATGGAAAATCGAGGACGAAATGTAGAAAAAAAAAACATAGGTTAAGCAGGCCCACCACAAGAGATTATCAGAAATACCCCTGCTGCTATAAAACTCGATAAGGAAAGTCTGTAAATACCGAGGAAGTTGTTAGAGAAATATTAGTAAATACCAAGAAATGTATTAGAGAAATAGCAGTAAATGCCAAGAAAGGCGTTAGAGAAGAAGAAACAGTTTTACCCATGTCGTTCAATGCACGCCTAGAAGACGTTTTCAGACATTTAGACAGGGGAGACAAAGGAGGTAATACTGACAGCGAGCGATTGATTAGTTTTAGATTAGCTAACGACGTATCTCTTCTTAATGAACCAGGGCAGGCACTAGAAGAAGAGTTGAACTGAGTAGGGAGGGCCTGAAGGTAGTCCTGGTAATGAAGATGAGGACGAAAATTATGTTTAATAGACAAACAGCCAGTAGATCGGAGGGGGAAAGGGTGGGAGAGGCTGTTCATGATTTTGATGACCCCTCTTTTGTATGTGAGGCGTCTTCTGGCCAACAGACAAGAGAAGGAGAGAGCCGAAATGTGCTGAAAGACATTATAATATATACTTAATACAAGACAACGTACTGCCTTACTGACACACTTAATATTACAAGAGGACCATAATTGTCCCTGAAAGACTGGTAGTGAAGCGCTGAGCTGATGCAACTTACAAGATATTGAGATATATATCATAGAGTAACTAGTATAAATTTGTTTTGATACTGACGTGAACTTAATAGCCGTACTGTTAAAACTAAGAGTAAAAAGATATATGAAAGTCACAGTTTCTGACGGTCATTTATGGAACGCATTACAAAACCGTGCCTAAAAACAAACCACAGAAATCGTATTTTTTTTTTAATAATTAACATGCGTTTTACTAATCGTCAAAAACCATGAGCTTGAATACCCCTCTGTGATCTGTGCTTAAAACATATGGCAGCAAGACACAAGTGTGAAATTGTGAAAATGATTGAAGTTTATGAACATTTGCTACCTACACACTTATCAAACTCACTGCACTCCATTAACCCCTTATTACACACACACACACATACACACACACACACACACACACACACACACACACACACACACGGGAATGTCCTTCAGTATTACAAAAATATACTTAATACACTAACTGCCTAATTCTAACAAAGCTAGACCGCCTACTCTTTGTATCCTTAATTTTCTAGTACATCCCAGAGCAAGGACTTGGAATGGGCCTCTCTCTTGGCGGTGTTTACTAATCTGATTCTTTTTTTTTTCTTTTTTTGGCCACAGAAGCATTTTATTCTATAATCGTCAGGACCCCAGTTTAATTCCTTTAGTCTGATTGTTTTATTTATTTTTTTTAAAACTATGCTTGTGACCTCCAAGTGATATTGATAAGTTTTGGAAAGATCAGTTTTGTCGTGACGTGATTTGAAATTAACTGCATTATCTCTCACAGCGTGATGTATTTCCTAAGGCTGGTAAAAAAAAAATCATCTGAAGGTAGCAAGAATAAATCTAAAAATACGATATCGTACAAAAATGGTTAAGCTCCACTCAAGCCACACAGTGCAAGTGAACACGCTCCATTCTCACTTCGAGAGGTGCAGCTCAACCTTCATGTGTATTGTGGAAAGTTTGCTCCCATACTAAATAAAATAATGGCATAGTTTTATAAATTAATGGTACAAATTGGAGAATACAGTTAAGAGTAAGTGCACAGGTGTTGTGTTGATGAAGAGACTCTTGACATGTTCTTGTGTATGCCAAGGGACTGGGGCCATGTTGGAGAAAGTGGCTTAGTCCCCGATAGATGACACAGCTGAGTCAGGTGAGACAGGTGACCACTGGTGAGGTGTGTACGGTCTCTCTGCTTACCTCCAGATTCTGCTGCAAAATATACAGTAAATGTACAGTAGCGTTCCTAAGTATGGATACACATGTGGTCGTCTGGTCAGCTGCTCAGTCACTGGAATATGGAACTTTTCCTCTTACTGCCTGATGCAATTAAAAAGACACAGTTCTACATCCAGCAAGCAGTGGATAATACAGTAGACGACACGACTACATATGTATCTGTCCTTACTTATGAACGCGACTTTATTAAAGTTATATTTTATGAAATAAACAACAAACGTAAATTACATCCATCCGTCTTTCGAGCTAGAATGAGAGGTGGATGGAAACGCTTAATGAACTTTTGCCCCTCCTATGAAGGGGTTCTTTTCGTGTAGGGGGTACTTTCTACCAAACATGCACGAGAAATGTTATGCTAGATGGCAGTGAGACGTGGCCAGTGAAAGAAGAGGACAGAAACAAATTGGAACGTACTGAAATGAGAATGTCCAGGTGAGTGAGTGAGACATCACTGATTTATAGAACCGAGAATAGTGTGGTACAAAAGAAATTTGGAATGGGATTACGAAACTGATGCGAATCGATAGGATAAAAAATTTTCTGGAGATGATGAGAGGGAGGAGAGATCATAGTTATGAATGTAAGGGAAAGAATGTCCAGAGGCAGATCAAAGAAATAATTACATGAGGTTTGCAGGAGACCTTCGGAATAGGGATGTAAGAAGGACAATGGCTCAGGATATAAACGCGCGGAGAGGTGCCATCAGATGAAAAGACTTACACATACTACCATAGCCCATGGTAAACGTTAATGTAATACACACTGGCGCTTTTCACCCCTGTGAGAGAAATACAGACGTGTATTTAAATCGTACCAAGTAGGAAACTATTAGCAGTGAATGGGTAATAGATATATGGTAATTAAATATCCGTAAATTTTCTTATATTAACACAAAATAAAGGTGAGCTGTTTCATGGCAAGAAGTATGACTTCTAAAATATATACGACTATCTTTCCTTCAGATCTATTAGCTTACCTCGATTTTTTCCCTTGAAAACTGTCGGCTATTTTTCTCAAAAGATGTCCCTCCTCCCTCCATCTCTGTTGCATCACACTCTCACTCGCAGTCTCCTCGATGCTCTTCTTATTGGATGGGCAGGCAAAGTGAGTAACGATCTGGTGTGTGTGGGTTCGGCTATACAAAGGATTCCGACACCATTCAGAAAGGCATTCCATCCCTATTGTTGCGCTTCCTACACAACATTCAGGTACTGATAGAGGAGACCTTGGAGTGACTGTCGTTGTGCGTGAGAAGGCTGCTGAACAGACGTTGTGCTGAAGGCAGTGGGAGAGCATAGGGGTGGGTCTTGGAGTATTGCTTACTATCACATCTGGCATCACCTCCATTCCTGAGGGTTAAGAATGAACACAAATGTATCACATTATGTATAACACTATCACAGGTATTAATGGTCTCGTGAGGAGCGCCTTCCCGTGTCGACCCCGATATAGTTGGGGGACACCGCTGCCAGTGATACAAACGTCCCTCAGTTCCTTATTTCCTGTCAGTTGCGTGGGGGATGATGAACTGCAGGAGATCGGTAGCTTCAGTCTGCTGGGTTCACATTCAGATGAGCTTTGGGTTACAGTAAGGACGGGTATTAAATACGAATAGAAATTTCGTTAATTTTAGGAATATAATTACAGAAAAATTCAGGAATAATATGCAAAATCAATGGCTGAGGAAGAATTGATTAGAAGTTGACAGGGACGTGTATTAAGAAAATTTATTAGTAGCCTAAACTGCGTATAAGATCGTATGTTTCTATTTAAGTCTTTACTCATCCAGCCATCGAGCACACCACAATAACGATAAATACCACAAATCTACATTATATCTGTAATATTTCAATGCTCTGGAGACATGTCTGTCGTGAATGTTTACTAAGGTCTTTAAGAATAACGGTCTGTGGTTCCTGGCAGGGGACAGAGTGACATGGAGGCGATTTGTTTGTGGCCACCCCGTTCGGGATTGAGGCGTCTGGCAATAGATAGATAGAGATAGATAGGTTCCTGGCGACGCCTAGCGCGCACTATAAGGCCATCCGGCTAGAGAGGGAAATGGCTATAAGTACATGTGTATCTTTGCACTGGGATCTGTCTCGACATATCACCATCACTTTAATAGTGGGAGGTATCCAGGCAGTGGTGTTGCCAGATTGGTGACCAGGGTGGCCCTGACCAACCCTGAAATATGTCTTGCCATCCCAGATATCCAGAGGAACTCCTTAAGAACCCCCTGAAGAGTTGTCCTTGAGCCGTCTCACAAAGTGTCTTGACCATCCCCTTGCCTCGTTGTTTTAAAAATCTTAGCTTCGCCACTGTATCCATGTATATTCCTAAAGTAGCCCGCATGACACATAGTTTAATTTCGACATTCGTATGTCTATTTAATACAGTATGTGTTGTGTCATTATGTTCATGTGTTATGGTGCGTTAACCCCACTAAAGCTGATGTTCGGGACCATATCAATTTCTCAGGTCTCAGTTAAAAAATTGTTTCGACTTCCTGCCTGCCAGGGGAATAATAATAACTTTGGATCGTGGTTGTATTCTTCCAGATAGAGAAAATAAACCAGCTTCTCCGAGCACAGTATATTTAAACTGTTTCTGTCTTTCACTGGCTAGAAAGACTGTTCAATTGCTTGGTCAAAGAGAAGAATGAGTCTGTAATACTAACCGTGTTTCAAATCACTGGAATATTTTTCCATGCGACGTGTAATGTAGTGAACTGTTTAGATCACACACACACAAAAAAAAAAATGGATTAAAAAATATAAAATTTGCGATGTAGACTTAGTATGAAAACTATAACAGACCTTGTGATTTCAGGGGGTAATGCCACTCAAACTGAAGGGTATAACCATCGTTACCACAACACGATCTGTCCTTGTCATTCGAGAACACCAAAGGAACAGCACCGACTTGAAACAGCGTAATCATGACTAGTTGCTTCCAGGAGACCAACCTCTCACTGCCGCAAGAGCCAAGCAGCAACTGGAGCTGTCACCCATGTCATGTGAATGGCCAGCAGGGTTGCCAGCAGACAAGGTTGACAAACCGCGGCAGATAGCCCTTGAAAACCGCGGCATATACTTCAAAAGTAGCCCAAACGTTTTATCTACCAAAAGTAGCCCAAACGTTTTATCTACCAAAAGTAGCCCAAACGTTTTATCCGACCAAAAGTACCCCAAACGTTTTATCCAACCAAAAGTACCCCAAACGTTTTATCCGACCAAAGTAGCCCAAACGTTTTATCCACCTATAGACCTAAGAAATACACGGCTATATCTACAGGATCTCAAGGTTCCCCGAGGCCTGTGTAAGCCTATGAACTCCTCAATATATATCAGTATTGTTAAAAGTCCAAATTAAAATAAGAATGGTATGCTTGAAAGGAATTAATGAAGTTTGAAGATGGGAAGCACCTGGCCTTTGTTTAAGCGTAAAGTAATACGATTCCTGCTTGAATCAACATAATAAAAATGAAATAAGTTAATATTCCAGAACAGTTTCAGTATAGTTAGGCAATAAATTCCAGAGTTTTTCACATTTTGCTGAATGTAACCAGCAAAGTATACCGTACTCAATCCTTTCAGTCCGATGAGGTACCATTTATTTTGATCCTACTTTCTCCAAAATATTTATTCAGGTTTTGAGAGGCTTTTCAGACTGGAGAAGTCAGATATAACCTGCAGTTACCCCTTCATTACAAGAGGTCTCTACATTTGATTAAAATCGTCTGGAGTCAGCAAGAACAAAATGAAAAGTGCGTCATCGGATATGAGGGAAGGGGGTGTGAGTTGGAGGGAGGGCAGCCAAATGGCAGAGAGCAGAGCGACGTGGAGGCGTTTAGTTTGTGGTCACTCCTTATGGGACTAAGGAGTCTGGCAATAAATAGATAAATCGTCATAGGACTGAAGTGGTTAATGTCTCTTATGCACTTCAAGTACAAAAAGCATACACGAGAAGATACCATGTTTCCTAAGCAAGTAAACGTAATGAATCACTTATTGCCCCGCGGTATGAGTGATCATAAGTAGCCCCAAATAAGGCAAGTATCAGTAGCATCACAAGCCGCGGTACTCTCTTCAAAAGTAGCCCAGGTGGGCGGGTAGACTGCGTGTTGGCACATCCAAGTCATGTCCACGACAAGCGTGCGCAGATGCCCGCCCCCTTCTCTGTGAGAGGCGGTGCTCTGGTTGGCTGTCCACCAATCAGGGAACAACAGACGCACGTGGGGCCACATTATGTAAACAAGCACCGTGTAAATCGATAAACATGGGACATATCATACATGCATCTTAATCTGTGAAACTTTCATTGTATTTAAAAAAACTCCGATGAGATGAGTCGATTCTGACGTTCCACCCATAACCCTTTATATTAGGACGACGTGTTCCTTGTGAGGGACGTCTTCACGTCGTGGAATCGATGATGCATAACTGAGTGGTTCCGCTGCCAGGTTATACAATGCACCTCAGCTTCATCTCTACCCCACTGGATGTGGACAGGAGACGGGCAGATTAAGCTCATAATCCACCGGATTTATGTTTAGCTGAGCCTCGGGCCACAACAAGTTTTTTTTTTCTATTATGTTCTTGTCATCTTCAGATGATTTTATTCAAAAAGTAGATATAGGCCTATTAAGATCTTTATTATGAGAGTGCTAAACTGAACAGAATCGTCTAGCAAGTAGCTATATATACATTAAAAAAAAAAAAAAGTTCCTTACTGAAGAGAATATTTGAAATGGCTTCAAGTTTATTCTTAACCAGAGATTTAATCAACACGGAATTGTCTGGCAGTAAGAAATATAAGATATAAAAAGTTTTAAAAATGTGAAAAAGAGTTGTCTTTCACTTCACTGTATTTTAAGGAGAGATATAAAAAATGAGAAAGAGTTAATTCTATTACCTCACTGTAAATCCGCCCACAGTTTTCCTACAAGGGTGCGCCCTTTAACATTGAAAAATATTTGTCTCCTCTTGTAGTCAATCACACAGTTATACTTCCTCAGTAGATTAATCCCGACAATGAAGTCGAAATCATCAGTATCTGCCATGCTGTTGCTGCGACTCATGAGGTGGCGTCTGTTGCGACCACGGAAAACGATGCTGTCAGGCACGTTGCCCCTGCCCAACTTCTAGAGGCACAGAGGGGACAGATACACCTTTCGTGCTCCCGTGTCAATGTGGACCAAGAGTGGTTCATTTTTGGGTGCAGACTTTTTCGTCACTCTCATTATATACTACACCGATTTTTTGGGAAGCACCCCTACACGGCGTTTCATCTTTAGTGCCTACCGGAAATGAAGCGTTGAACTTTCTTCACTGAAACTCTCCAAGACGTCCAGGCGGGAGAGCGTTGCGTTATCCAGAATTATGTCGTTCAGGTAAGTGGGCATCTTACCAGGCATAAACACCCAGACGGACATATAGAATTCCAGCCCGATCGGTAGACACACATGTACATTTCTTGCCACTAAGAACTGAAACTCGCGAACTCCGTCCCAGAGGAGGACGTCGGACCTTTCCCAGCGGAGTTCTTGTTTGAGCACGCCTAGTGACTCCGCCGTTTCGAATTTCATCATACAAACCGTCGTGCCGCTGTCCACGAACATGGTAGACGGGACGCCATTTATTTTCACCTACAGTTGGCGATTTGCGGTTAGTGTGGCAGACGGGAATTTGGCGAGCGTTTGTCTAGGATCGGAGGTGACTTCCAGGGGCGGACAAGGGTAGACGGAAAGAGAATTAGGGTTCCATATTTCAAACAGTTTCGAGGTCCAGTTGGCCTCCATTGTTACTGCGTTAGAACTCGCCTCTTCTTTCGTCTCTTCGTCTCCCCGTAGCTCTGCATCATCTTCCTATTTCCTCCATCCCCCTCCAATTTTTATCATTCTCTTCCATTCCTTCTTAGGTCCCTATTCCACTCCTGGATTGATAACCATATTTTCACCTTGCTTCCCTCTCTTCTTACAGCGCTCGTCGCCCATCTCCCTTTCTTTCCCCTTCCTCTTCCTTTTCTCTCCTCTCTCTGGCTTCATTTTCTCCTTCTCTTCCTTTTGGTCTCGCTTCACTCTCTTCTTACTGCGTTCGTCTCCCTTCACCATTTTCTCTCCCCTCCTCTTCCTTTTCTATTCTCTCTCTGGCTTCATTTTTGCCTCCCCCTCCTTCGCACCTGTTTTCTTTTCCATCACTCCAGTATTTTTTTTTACCTAACTCTAAACCAAAACATAAAATTATGAAAAAATTAACCACTCTTAAAATTTCTCTAGTAACTCCCTTGAATTGGAGGATATATAGCAATTGTGGAATATGTAATTAAGGTAAACAGAAAAGAGTAAGCGTAATGTAGGATGAACAGAACGTAACGAACAGAGACAAATAATAATGCTTAGAACAAAATAAAACACTGATAAAATTTATGGTGATAGTAAAGATTAAGCAGATGCAAAATAACTCCTATGGCCCAAGTACGTTATTATATTATTATTATTATTATTATTATTATTATTATTATTATTATTATGGCCAATAGTTAAGGATTCTGACGTTCTTAAAGGATTACAGCAGACCGTTATAAGGAGGTAAATTCCCTATACTCGTTTAACTCTAACATAGTCCAGATTTTGGTCCTTTTGCAGCTTGTTTCACTTAGCTGTAAACAATGCAATGGCTTTACGTTTCTCTCCACAACACAACTTTGTGACTAGCATCCCATTTTAGTGCTGATCTTCTCTTGAAATTCGGTATTCAAGACGAAGAGATCGCCATTTTAGGTTATGTTAGAGTAAAAAGGGTAAAATGCCTTGACGTGGTTGTGGGTGCTGCAGTTGGCTTGGTCGTGAATGTTGCAGTGGGAGTGGTGGTAGTAATGATGACTATGATGGTGGTGGTGGTGATGTGTGTGAGTGGCAATGATGGTAGTAATGATGACTATGATGGTGGTGGTGGTGATGTGTGTGAGTGGCAATGATGGTGTGATAGAGATGGCAGAGAGAGTTAATAGTGATGATAGCAGTGGTGATGGTAGTAATGCTAATGGTAACAGCAATAGCACCACAACACTTCCTCATCTATGGGAGGCCAGCTTGACGTGGTGATGGGGCTTGAAACGAGGTCGATGGCATCCGCAATTTGGATATTAGGATTTTTTTTTTTTTATCCAGCCCTTACTTGTCATATGTTATCTAGTTCATGCTTGAAACTCTCAATGGAAGGGGCAGCAACTACATCACCAGGTAGCTTTTTCCATTCGTCCATTACGCCATTGCCAAACCAGTTTTTTCCTGTCTCCTTACCAAAATGGAATTTATATAGTTTGAAATCATTACTTTAGTTCTATCCTGTATACTTACTTCAAGTACCTTCCTAGTATCTCCCTCATTTATTCCCATCATCCACTTTAACACCTCGATTAAGTCTTCCTTTACACTACTCCTTGCTAGTGAGTGCAAATTTAGTCCGTCTTTATATGAAAAGTTCCGAACATCATTTTTGTCATTCTTTGTACATAGTCTAACGAATTTATATCCGTTCTGTTGTCCGGACACCAAAATTGCACGGCATAGTCTAAATGTGTCCATACCACTGCTAGATAAATTTGTATGGGAACTGCTTACTGTGGCTTCCCTTGTCCTTGCAGAAAAACATCTTGGTTACACAATGATTTTCCTCTCTTAACCAAATTTCGTTTGAAAAGAGACGGAAAGGAGAGAGCAAAGTTTTTATATTTCTTTCAACCATCCTGCAAGAACAAATGTTAAGTCATTTGTGAATCAGGGGGAAGGTTTTTCAGAGTTGCCGAGGCGTGCAACACAGGGTCCACTTGAGGTGCGCGCCAGGTATATTTGTGAGTTGATGGCAGGTGTGGTGTAGTTGGTGCGGCGCGGGTGTGGGCGTCAGTGCTGTGTGTCCTGCGTCCTCATTCCACTCCACCTGCGACACTAGGAGTACAGTCCTTCCTGAGTGCCTTTGTGGTGACGTGTTGCATTGACAGCATTACACCCAACACCATTTATTAACGCTGCTGAAAGGTGCACAGTGATTTGCGATATTACAGAGGTGAATATATATATATATATCTTTTTCAGTCGTAACTTATCGTAAATAAATCAGTATACCTGTGTGAATGTGTACCGAGTTACAAATACGTTAGTGATGGACCTGAGCAGTCAGATAATCATTTAAAAGAAAATAATGAAGAGCCATAGAAGTTCTGAGCTCATTTTGATAGACAATGAAACAGCGTGAGTGGAACAAACCTACAGTGCACGCAGATTTTTCCACTACTAGCATAACCGTGATGAATGTGAGTGCGATATGTGCTTAGATGAAACACGAAGTCATGTAACATTAAACATTTAGAAACTTACACCTACCCTCCTGCACGCTAGACCCCTCCGTGACCTTCGCTTACCCACGCCACAACACCCTCACCCACCTTACCCCCCCCCCCCCCGATACACTGCCCCTAGCCTCCCTCCTCCATCCCACCATCCTCCATTTCCTGTTTTTGCTTCCCGTCCCCCTCCCCCAGCACTCACGCACAGGCATACGCACACACCCACACACGCTCACGGACACACCCACACACGCTCACGGAAACACACACACACACACAC
>JAGKTI010001046.1:43891-59264 GCA_018397915.1 Birgus latro | reverse complement strand
GGCCTTATCGACCTTAATTAAACTACCGTTATCTGAATAAACAAAAAGCTGGCCTGTTCGTGTAACGTTGCTGGCGGGTAGGAAGTAATGCATTTATTTTCATTTAACGATTATACTCTGTTAAATCTAACTCTGACCCGATTTTCGTCCTTTTGCAGTTTATTTCACGTGGTTCAGTGGCAGAAAAGGGCAATGCTAGAGCTGTATATCCTTTGTATAGTACCTCTTCGTGACTAAAACCTATTCTAGTGGTAATCCATTGTTACAACTCAGGTTCCAAGACAGAGAAGCGATAATTATAGGCCAGGTTAAAGTGCAAAGACTATGGTGGTGTTGTGAGAGGAGTGAAGGATTTTATTATTATTATTATTATTATTGTTGTTTATGATAGGCTACTTACCACTGCCAGTACTATTATTATAATTATAGGCTAACTACGAGTACTACTACTGCTACTACTACTACTATTTAAATCGCAAAACTGACTTCCTCTGTAGCTCTAATATTGGCAGCGCCCCGTCCAGCCTCAACCCGTATCGCTCCCCTGTTGCCCAATTAAACTTTACTGTCCACTGGAGGGAATCAGTACCCAGTTAACCCTCACATCGTCGGGGTAACTCTAATACTCTTCCAGTTAACGCCAGATTATGCTGTTTTAACTGTGAATGCTGGAGCCGTATTCTCATCCGGTAAGGAAGCTCCCTAACACCTTTTCCTAGGCGATTTGCTTTGTTTAATACACCTTACTGTCCTATTCTGTTAAATAAATCATTCAGGTATCATCATACTCATCATAAATAAGGTGAGTTTGTATGGAACAGTGAAAAGACTTTTTGAATGGTAGCTTTCATTTCTTTTTTTATGTGGTAGGTGGATGTGCTCACCCTCCACTCGCATTAATGTTTCCTTCAAGTAACACTGCACTGAGTGAGAAGCTAAATGATTTCCTGTATATCAGTAAATCCTTTTTTTTTCTCTTATTTTGCTTGAGTGATTTTCTTATTTTGCTTGAGTGATTGACCATACATATTTTGCCAGGGTTTAGGGGAGACGAAACACTGCCCTCGTATTCCCTACGTGCTGAATAGGCTATGATGAGAAAGGTGGCGTGGACGCGAAATCTTATCTTCGAAAATTTCCCTCGGAAGATCCAGAGGGCCTTCTTGGATTTAGAGGTTTAGCATACCCAAGGCCCAATACAACTAGGCAGGCTTGCATGACCGTAGAATATGAGAGCTGTAAATGAAGAATGTAAAACAGTGGAAGCAGTTAATATTTTTAAGGAGGCTTGGTATGGCTCTCAGTGATGGCGCTACGTGTCGTGTGAGATGAGAGGGAAGGTAACAGATGATTGAGATGGTGTGAGAATATGAAATGCCAGGGATGGAATGAAGAATACGAAATGCTGGGGTTGGAAGGAATGGAATGAGGAATACGAAATCCTGGAGTTGGAAGGAATGGTGGAGAGGAATGGATGGTTCCTAAGGGGGAGATCTGAGTTATGAAAATGACACCAAAACAAAGATTGTCGTATGCCTGGTGTGTGGGATGATTTGGACTGATTTGGACGGGCTATCCCATTTCTTTAAGATTTTTATGTCCCTAAGTCTCTCCTATTAAAGTGCATGTTATCAAGCTTATTTTTGTTTTTTTCTTCTTTCTTCCATATATGTTATCGTTCCTCTTCTCCTCCGTGTGTCAGGTAGTAACTTGGCAGGACTGAGCTTCCAGGCGGAGAACCAGCTAACGGCGGACTCTCACGCCTCGCTACTTCTGGCCCCTCTGCCCCTCTCACCCTCAACTGCGTCAGACCTCTCCGTATGCCTCTGGTTTAAGGTCCTGCACTTCCGCCACTCATCGTCCTATCTCTTCTCCTACGCCACTACTGATAAGAGAAACAACGAACTCAATTTTGGAATAAGTAAGTACAGTATATGCATCTCTCTCTCTCTCTCTCTCTCTCTCTCTCTCTCTCTCTCTCTCTCTTACACTAACAAAGTTTTAGTATTGACTACAGTGTTCAAACACCTTCATTTATAAGTACTACAGGGAGTGGTGTGTTGGAGATTGCTATGGCATCACTGTGCTGCATTTGTTTACGTCGCACATCTTTTGAGTTGGAGCAAACAAAGCGATCCTTGTATTTAAAAGTGGTACACGCTGCCTACTTGGAAATAAAACATCGATTGTACAATTGTCTGCAAAAGTTCCGTTCCTCTTCCCTCCCCGTCAGTGGCTCATACCATTATACAAGTTTTGGTAGTGTAAAGTATCAGTCGGGGTTAAAGTAGCTGTTTAATTGATCAAATGAATTACAGTGACCACATACAGTATATAAAACAAGTTAAAGGAAGTTTTTATTAGACTTAATTTTGAGGTTGATCCGTATCCGGATGCAGGCAAAAAACTTTTAAGTTTTATTGTCGTGGGCGAAGGTATGCGCTAAGCGCGTTCAAGTTAATACATTGTTTTCCATCTTTCAGCCACCAAACACTTCTCAATCAAATCAAGGGTATTAAAGCGTAGAAACGTCTACGATAATAGCTTTTATGAAGGCTTCTTTATGGTGACACTGGCGATGACCCATTATAAAAGTGACTCTACCGGGCGACAGCTATACAAGTCATTCCACCGTGAGACTGCAGCTGACTCACCCTTGGGCACTACACACCTACACCTCTTACTGTCGGTATCTGAGGTATACCGTGGCCACAGGATGCCTATATGTTGTGATGAGTGATGGTTTTTGTGGCTGGTATAGTATCTTCTCACCTCATCCTTGGTTGGTAAGAAAGAAGTCGGGATGATGATGATGATGATGATGATGATGATGATGATGATGATGATAATGCAATGTCTTCTTAAGTGCCGATTTTATTTGTTTTCCGTTTGCGCTAAGATCATTATGTATTTCGTTAGCCGGTAAGTACCCACACGGATCCCAGTACATTTTATACCGTTTTTTCCCCCCTGCATTGAAGTCGTGGATATAAATCCAGAAAACCCGTTTTCAAGGCCAAACACTAAATACGCCATACACACACACACACACACACACACACACACACACACACACACACACACACACGCCTTTTGGGCTGTACCCACAATGTACTCGTGCATTGTGATAGGTTAGTAGTGATTGTCATTCACCATGGTATTAGCGGGGGATTTATAACAACATGGAAATGAACTTTAGGAGTACCACCGAGAAACTTATCTATATCTATCTGCCTGTTTATTGCCAAAAGCATTAATGTGTCCACAAACAAATAACCTCCACGTCCTCCTGTCCTCTGCCATGTAGGTGCCCTTCCTCCAGCTCATACCCCTCTCTCATATACCTCTGCTCCATCCCTCCAGCTCATCCTTGGTCTCCGACACCTTCTCTCTCCCTCCACCCCATTCACATACACTCCTTTAGTCAGTTTCTCTTTTTCCATCCTTTCCACATTTAATCTTATCACTAAAATCAAATATTCTGTTGTTCTTCGCAGGCTATGGGATTTGAGCTTACAGATAATGATTATATTCCGTTTTATTTTATCTCGCTCATCAGGTATGCACATCGCGGTGATTATCTGGCTCACATCATGGCTGTTTCGTGGGTGCGATACTATCAGTCCTTCAGAAAGGGAATGTTACTCTGCTTAGATCTTTGTCAGCGTTTGGTGATGCATGAGAATTACGACGAACATTTAAACTCTCTCACGTGTCGCCCTCTTCCATTTTTTTTTTTAATGCCACATACCCAGAGTACACTCGCGAGCCATAGTTTCTCTCTCTCTCTCTCTCTCTCTCTCTCTCTCTGTAAGTATGTATGCATGGCAGTGTGTAGTGTGATGATATGTACTCGTAGGGTGCTGGCGTGTAGAGAAGTACTGTGTGTATAATAAACGGACAATATTAAGGGGGTAAAAAAAGTGGCTGGTAACATTCCACTTCAAATATTCATCGCAATACTCAGAGCGACCAGCAAGTAAACATATTAGCCCGATAATTTCACTCGCTACTCCCAATACAGGTTACAGAGTTGCCCGGATCATGTGCCAATTATGGATTATTTTTTTAACCCTTCTCTTTCGATAACTAGCATCATTTTCTAATGTTAATCCATTGTTGCAGTTAATTATTCAGGACAGTTTAAATAAAAAGAGTATATTAGTTTTATTGATTGTTAGCTGAAAAAGGTGACTGAGGTTTTCATTAATTTTCTGACTGCACTGAGGATCTTGGGGGTAACTGAAATTGTCATAAGCTGGAATAAAATGCGAAGTTATTTATCCTCGACCAAAATGGGTGTCCTGGGTTTCTCTTGAGCATCGATGTTGTTGTTGTTGGTATAACCCCAGGCTCATCAAGAGGTAAACCCAGTGGATTGCAGAAAGCTGACTACTTCATCTGGACCTCCCAGAGGTATTTTTTGAAGTTATGTTGAAGGACTGTGTTGTGATGACGTGATGCATGTAGCGGGTGTGTTGTTGTGTGGAGGCTACATTGCATGTGAGCAAAGTGGATTGCCTGTGGGTTGTATTTTGTGATGGTACTGTAGGTGGGTAGGGTGGTGGCCGCATTGCACTCAGGCTAGGTGTACTCGTGTCTCTTTGGGTAGGTAGTTTCTGGCGGGTGTATGTCTGGTAGTGGTTCATGTAGGACGTTGTTTGGCTGAAGTTTTCTGTATGACTGTGTTGACTGTGTGTTCATGTTCGTGTAAAGTGTGGTGCTGGGTGGAGGAGGAGGAGAAGGAGGGATGTTACTGAGATGCTCTGTGTAGTGCTCGTCAGTTTTTTTTTTCTTCCTTGAGATCACAGTTAAGAGTCAAACTCTGCCGAAACAAAATGCAGATTAGACCATACACAGGCAAATGGTTAAGTTCCTAACAAGAGCGTAAGATAGCACGTTAGTGAGTGGCCATAAAAAGAAAAAAATTAAAGGATTAAAAAATAAAGAAGACTTAAGACTAATGCCTATCAACTGCACAAGGGTCAGTAAGGCAGACACACAATTATTGCTAAATCTCTATCTTCCCCATGAATAAGACTCTCAATAATCGAAGTTACATGCAGGTCCCTAATTGTACTACTGGATGAACAGGGACTAGGGGGGGAAACAAACTTGGTCCAAAAATCTAACCGGCCCGGGAATAGAACTCCGGCTCTTCCACTTGTAAGCTGGACGAGCTAACCACCACCTTCCCCAGGGTTGATGGGTGTCTCGTTGCTGTTCATTGCCCCAGCGTAAGATGACTGAGGCTTATCTCTGCTATACTCCCCTCACCTTAACTTGGCTCGGGTTTTCTGCCTTTCACCGCTTATTCCACGTAACTCAGTGGCAGAAAAAAAAAAACAATACTAAGTCCGCACATCTTTTCCATTGCACATCATCATGACAGGCATCATATTCTTGTGTCAGTCTATTGTTACTGCTGAGTATTTAAGATGGAGAGGTGGCAATTTAAGGTCAAATTAAAGTGAAAAGGGTTTTTGATTTACCTTGTACATTATTACCTTGGAAACATGGTGGCAGGATGTGACTCAAAAAGCAATTGTGTAGACGGCAGCTGTGAACCACCATCATAGCTCCAGTAAAATATTCAAGAAGCTGGGTAATTTATCTTGCCAATTGCTGAACGCGCATACCAGCAACATTTCTGAACACGTGGCTTATAAACTGACCGTGGAGGGCAACGTGACTCTTAGACGACCAGAAGCCACTCCTACACTGAATTTCCTTTGCCTTCAGAGAGAATATAATGATTTAGAGAGTGAGGATGGGAATACAAAGTCATCTCCCAGACTGTATATCTCGCACTCAGAGGGACGGGGCAGATCTCCAAAATAATATAAGAGACTGCACAAGATTTGCATTTTTTTTCCAGCTACCGTCAGAAGTGTCAATTCTCACGTCATGGTGGTGAAGTGATGTTGTCTGTCTTGTTGATTACGTGTCCTGTTTCCCGTTTGTCCGTGGCTTGGTGAACCTCGCGTGTTTATGTCATCCCGCCTCCACTATCACCCTACCCATCCCATCCCTCACATACATCACCCCCGCCCTCCCCACCCCTCTTCACACACCCCATCTTCATCACCACACCACACACATTTTCATCACCACAGCACACCTTTCACCACCACACTCACCACACAACCATAACACCACCACCATACACCACCGCCACAAGACACTGCTGCAAATCGTCAGACCAATATTTCTAACCATCACCCCGTCACACCACACCACACCACACCCACACCAACACCACGCCTCTCACCACCACACGATTTTATTCAGCTTAGGAGAGAACTATCGAACTGGAGAGGTTAGATACAGGCTTCATTAACCCCTTCACTAGCAGGGCGCTGTCCGTGAATGAGTTACATGTACGGTAGCAGCAAGAATGTAACAAAAATACATTATCGGGGTGAGTGGGTTATTTTCTTTTTTATGGGCATGAGCTAAAGACATATTTGGCTCAACGATTGCACACACACACACACACACACACACACACACACACTGCAGCCCCTTCTTGGTCCATCTACTCTGTAAATTACGTGACACCCTCCTGACACCCCTATAGTGATGGACGATGGAATTCCTTGGGCGTGTACCATTTACGACACTGTGGCTCCTATGACTTATTGAATAACGGATGTCTTCGATTCTGGTAGAGGTGGTGGTAGTAGTAGTAGTAGAAGTAGTGGTAGTAGTAGTAGTAGTAGTAGTTGCAACCCAGGCTAATCTGGACGTAAACCCTGTGGACTGCAGGTTTAAGTTGTCCTTTTGCAGTCCACCATCCACCTTTCGAGGGACAAGGAAGTAGTTAAGGGGTTTGTATTTAAAATTTAAAAAAAAAGCTGGGTGCTAGATGAACTCATGCTTTTAACCCCATTAAGTTCCGTTCTATCAGTGAAGTGGAACACATTGGTCATAGAGTAGATTATTTGTTTCCGTAGGCTCAGCAGTCCTACGCACAATAGATGGCCTCACACATCTTACAATATCACCATCTGGGCACTGATACCAACCACTGATAATTAATAGGTTACATGCGAGAGTGTCCATTACCCAAGGCCCAAGAGTCCTTCTGCGTGTAATAGATGTCACATATATCACCATGTCACCGCTTAGGCACAAATATCTAACAACTATCTACCGATACGTAGGTTACATGATGCGTTTCATTCAGGACTGGTGTGGTGTTAATAGCAGAGGTGTTTTTATGGCGTGTCGCTAAGTGAATGGAAAATAAAGAATGTTTTTAGAATACTCGTTCTCCAGCCGGGGATCACTCATTTTTTTTTTTGGGGGGGGACAACATTATAAACAACAGACCCTTACGCGTTCACCAATATCAACGATTCCCTCGTACAGCTTAAGTTAATTGCGGGGGTGAATGGTCTTGGGAAAACAAAGTGATCCTCCTGTTAAATAAATGATTGATTGGTATTGACTAGAGTGCTATGTTCCATGCTAGATACAAACCCGTCTTTTATGAGTCACAAGAAAGAATTCAGCAAGGTCATGTAAAGATAAAGAGGCAGATAGATAAATAGATACAGACATATAGACAGACAGATAGATACATAAACAGGTACTGCATAGATACATCAGCAGACTGACAGACAGAGATAGGTATAGACTGATTGATAGGCAGGCAAATACCGTTCACCGGCAGGAAGTTTACTGATAAAAGTAAATACAGTTTTCCTTACATTATAACATAGACCCAATAAGAGTACAACATATTAACAATAACATTTATGCAATACATCTATCGCAGCTCATTACATGTTTTATACGCTGAAAATTCATGAAATCAGTACTGCAGTCCATCCTGAACTGCTCCATCCTGAATTCACTGAAGCTTTACATGCAGATTGAATGTCGTGAACAATTTTACATGTTAAATCTGAGGCAGGTGCTGAAGAGGGACGCCTTCATGTGGTGACACTGATATAACTGGGCGGTGGAGTTGCACAGTTATACAATCGTCCCTTAACTCCCTCCCCGTCCCCCTTGGAAGGAGGATGGTGGGCTGCAGGAGAAGGAGACAGTCAGCCTGCAGTCCACTGGGTTCACATTCAGATGAGTTGCAACTTCTACTACTACTACTAATAATAATAATAATACTGCTACTACTTCACCCAGGGCAAAAAATATCTTTAAAAAGTTACTCCACAGTTGTAAACCCATACTGCTGTCTGTGGTGAAGAGGCAAAAGGCAAGTCGCAGGTAACAGTATTAACGTGGAAAATACATAATGGGGTTAAGGTGGTCAACTGTATGTACTGGCCATGTAATGTATTTGCGTTGTGTCCATCAGGAGACAACAGCCTGCTGATAGCGGTGGGAGGGAAATACCTGCACAGCACCGCACCCAGCATAACCTACGTGCCGGACGAGTGGTACCATTTCTGCTTCGTCACCAACAGCACGGAAGAAACAGCCACCTTGTACCTCAACGGGTGGGTCCTCGTGTTTTATTCCATAGCTCATAAAATCTCATCTCGCATACACTACTTTCCCATCCTCATCTTACCTACCTTAGTCTCCCATCTGTATTTTACTCACATATACATAATCTTTCTCACTTCCCTCCTCCTCCACTCTTTAGTTTCTCTCCCTTCTGCCCACCTCTGTCATCCTGTCTCCTCTCTGTTCCAGCCCATCTCATGCCTTCTTCCCTTACCTTTTATTTCTACTGTATTGCTCTCACTCTGTCACCTTACATACACTTCATGTAGTCCCATGTATATCATTGATCTCTCCCCCTTCCTCCAGCTATCCTCTTCATTACATTATTACTATTGTTATTATTATTATTATGACCAGAGTGGAGATAATACAAGCATCCGTGTAATATTTCAGAGAGTTGATCGAGGAGAAGAACTTAACCCGTCGTGAGATCCTACTAAATGGGTCGCTAGTGCTAGGACAGGAGACGGACAGGGTGGAGGGTGGCTTTAGTGCCCAACAGTCCTTCTCCGGCATCATCTACAACTTTAAGTGAGTCTTGGGTTTTAGTTTTCAGTCTTAACCCTTTGAATTTGGATCTCTCTCTCTCTCTCTCTCTCTCTCTCTCTCTCTCGTGTGTGTGTGTGTGTGTGTGTGTGTGTGTGTGTGTGTGTAGTCTTCCAGTTTCCATCTTGACCTACATTATTAAGGCTGAGTCACAGATATTCATCCTACAGAGATATTTCTGTATACCAGAGTAATACAGGTCTTCAGCCCCACGTTTACATAACTCTGTTGTCCATTTCTCGCAGTCTGTACTCGCGATCCCTAAGCTTCAAGGAGGTGGGGACGCTGGCGGGGTGTGGTGGGGCGGGGGAGGAGGGGGACCTTGTGGGTTGGTCCTCGTCTGCGTGGACGCTGGCAGGACACGTCAAACATGAAGACCTGCCCAAGAATTTTTGTGATCCCGACAGGTTTGTTTGAAGTACTACAGAGTGGTCTTTATATTACGCCTTTTTTTTTTTGAGCTGGCATAGTCGTGTGGGATGCAGTACGACTCAGTCAGCGCAAATTATGTTTTGCCAGGCACGATGGCGCTGGCGAGGGACCTACACGTGGTGGCACCGTGTACTGTAAGTGAAACAGCTCCGGCGTCCACCTGGAAGCCAGATCTCCTCAATATTCCATTAACATCGCCGTGAGAAGGACCCTGGTCCCACCCTGGTGCGACGTTATCAACCACAGGGGAGCGTCGGATCCCTGCGTGGTATACGTACTCTAATGTACCTGTAGGACGGCCTCACAAAAGCAATAGCATACATGTGGTCGACAGGTCTGCTCGGGCAGACAGACTGGAGTTAAGCAACAACAACGTCCTTGCATAATTTTCCACTTCCCATAACCATTTCCATGCTTTATTGGGTCTTTTATTTAAAAATCCATTGATTTATGATTTATTAATAATGTTATGAGCCAGGAAAAATGTGTGCACTCGTCACACCATCAAACTCAGCCGTCTGTGCAGCACAACAGACTATCGGACGCACTTTACAGACTGCCCTGTCTGTATTTCGGCCACAAGACTGTCAAATACAAAAGTTCAGACCTCTCCTTTACAGTATCAACCTTTCTGTAAACTGATTCATATTGACAAATGGATGAAGTGGGTCTGATGGGAACACAGAGGAGAAGTTAACCCCTTCAGTCTAGTTATATAGACTTACCTTGTTTTACTACCTCTACACGATTTTATTAAACTTTGGAGAGACCATTTGTTGGGATGGGGTCAGTTAGTCTCCACTTACCCCTCGACGCTCTGATTTATTTCCTTCATTTTTGTCTCCACACAGTTACAGTACACTGACATGCTTCTGTGTAAACTGCCAAAATGAATATTGAACACACCAAAAAGTTGTGTGCTTATATAGTTTGACTTTTGACTCCCAACATTCCCATTAAGAAGCCTTAAAAAAAAAAAAAAAAAAAAAAGTCTGGGGCTACCAGACAAAGGAACAGTTGTGCCAAGTTTGAAGCGAATTTGTGAAGAAATAAAGGACTTGCACCAAGATGAAAAGGCGTTTGAAAGAAGAAGCAGCTGGGAAAATACAGTAGCTCTGGACTGAAGGAGTTAAGTTTTCCAGTGTTTCCCCACCGTCCATTCCATCCAACTTTTCTCACACTTGGTACAGAATACTTGCATTTTTAAACTTCCCAGGTTCCGCTTTGTCGTAATCCCAAAGCCACTCACCGCTGAAGCCGCTAAAAACTTGTGCAGGAGCCTCAAGACCACTTTGGCGATCCCTGGCAACAGTGAGGAGAATACCCAGCTGTACGAGGCCGCCATACCCCTCGTGGGTCAGTGCCAACCACCAAACCACGCATCTGCATTCTTCATGTTGGGGGCCGAGGGAGTGCCGGGCCAAGGAGTTTGGACAGATTTCCAGGTGATGCATCAGACATATTGTTAAACTGCTCATATTGTTTTCAGCATTGTCAGTATTATTATTATTATTATTATTATTATTATTATTATTTATGAAGATGATATGGAGTAGCGATTTTATTTTTTTTCGTTCTAGGGCGCAACTCTCAACTACACCAACTTCGGCACCTTCACCTCGTACACGTGGCGGCGCTGTGTGGGGTATCTGGTGCCGCCCTACAGAGGCAAATGGACAGATCTCACCTGCAATAAGAAATTAAAGTTTTGCGCTGGATGTCAAGAAAAGAAACCCGCCGTGATGAGGGTTCGCGGCCTTTGTGATCAGAATCCACATACAAGTTATTTTAGACTGGAGCAGAACTTGGGAGAGATGCCTTCGTTCAGGTTAGTAGTTTGTCTGTCTGTCTATGGATCGTGTTCAAACTGGCTCTGGAGATTTCGTGACACCTCTTCCTTACCGATTTATTCTGCACATTACACCTCAGGATCCTCTTGAATGTTGTTGTTGCTCTACCCCGGATTTGACTGCTTCGTAATGTGGTTGAGTTCCTCGTTTGAGAGTGTTGTGCAAGGCCAACTGCCTGCCCTAGGCCCCATGTCGCTCCCATGGTAGTACCTCCCGGAATAATAGTAATCATTCAACCATTACTTTTTTGGCAGTTACACCTTACCCGAGGGTGACACGGGACTATGCACGGCAGGGGCGTCCATCCTTCCTGAACCGGACACATGCTCCGGCCGCATAGCCCAGCCTCTTGTATGTTACTTATGCAAACTTTATCGATGCTCAAACAGTACAAGTAACATGCAAGAGAATATTATGATGGAATATGCAAAACATATCGGTACGGATGAGATGGGACGAAGCATTCTGTGCCACCTAAAGTACGACACTACACATCATCTAGTCCATCACCGTTCGATCAGGGTCGTTAAGACGCAAGGCTTGACTACTTAGTGTAAACACTTAACGCAAGAATGAGTACTCGGTTGTTCCTGGATGGTATCATGTGAGCAGTAAACTCTAACCACTTTCCCTTATGGGCAATTTGTTCGGTTGGAACTCCTTAATTCAGTAGATCACCAAGTTTCCATTTGATTCTACAGTAGTTTGTAATAATCTGTAATAACCATACAGGATACACCAAATATTCATGAGACAATATTGTTGGCTAAATGCATGTTTCATCAACAGAGGCTTCACCAATTACTTCATCTCATACAACAACAACAACAATACGTGGACGCTGCTGGACATGTGGACAGGGAACCCCGTTGCCACCACCCTCGTCCGTGATATGGCGTTACCGCTGGGGAGGAGAAACTGGCGTGTGACCAGCGACTTCGTGCTCTGCGGCAAGCGTGCAGGTTAGCCATACACTTTTTACTCGAATCTGGCCTGAAAATGCCATCTCGTCGTCTTGTATATTGAGTTGTAACGAGATTAACACTAGAATATGGGGCTAGTCACGAAGAAGTGCTATGAAAAAGATGTAGATGAGTATTGTCTTGTTCTGCCACTGAGCGACGTGAAATAAGCTTCAAAGAACAGATATTTGAACCAAGTTAAGGTGAAATGGTTAAAGTCACCATGATGGAGCTTACAGGGGCGTGTCCAGCCCTTAAATCTTCTTCTACTCTAACTTGGCCAAAAACTGTCGATTTTCCGTCTTGAATGCTGTGTTGTAACAATATATCAATTTTGCAATTTAATGCTAGTCATGAAGAAGTGTCTTAGAAATGATATAGTCATATCACTGCCTTTGACTACCCCTGAAGGTTGTGAAATAAGTTGCAAAAGGACGAAAACCTGGGCCAAGTTAAGGTGAGAAAACTAGATTACGAGGGGGATGCAGTACATTTCTTCACCCATGAACCCCTTCACTCTGATGACGTATCAAACAACCACCAGGCGATTTTATTCAACTCCAGCAATGAAGCGACTGGGACTGAAATGTAGCCTATACGTGATGGCACTGTGACCCTGGGTGGAGCAGCTGCGTTTTCCACCCGGGAACCAAACCACTTTCTGTTATCCTAGCACCTCTTCGTGGGGAGGGAATAACCAACGTCATATCTAACCCTTCTTGTTCGAAAAGTCTGTCCTAAGATGAATAAAATCGTCTGTTGATAGCAAGATAAATATATAGGACAACTGATTCAAGGGAATGTACACTTACACTCTCCTGTCATTTAACATAAGAAGGTCGTTAAGAATTTGTTAGCGTTTAATTATCCACTTCATAATCAGTGGCATATATAACAATACTGTGGGTGACTATATAAATATTGACCCTCTAAACTTTGCTTAGCTTTATTGACATAGCTGTACAGGTATTGTTCTTATATTTATTGGTGTGATTTTCATAGGCAGATAATGATAATGATTTACTTACCAGGCGCATCCCACCTGCTGTCACTGTCTGGCTGTTTCCCTGACGAGTACACTTGTGGCGACGGAACTTGCATCAGTCGGGACAAGGTATTGTATTTATAAACACCCATAAGCTTTACTTGCGTGTATCAGAGTATATACGTTTGCCTTTACTTGTTCAGCTGCAAGGCACCAAAACTAGAGTAAACATTACAGCGAAAAATAAGACAAAACAATACGATTCTCAGCAATAATTACTTTGGCCAACTAAGTTGGAGGACGTTCTGTATTAACACTTGTCTGTCTGTCTGACTATTTGTGTACAACATAACTCAAAAAGTTGTTACTGGATTTCATTGAAATCTGGTAGATAGATACGTAGTGGGTCAAGAAAAAGTTTATTAGATTCTGAAGTGGATCCGGAGCCGGATTCGGGAATAAATAATGAATTTCACTGGCTTCGGCGGATGTATGCAGTCTCTGTACCGTAATCAGTATGGGGTAGAGTAAGACCATAGAATTAATTTATTGTTTGTGTGAGACTGAAAAAGTAGGCTATCCGTCTGGTAGGAGAGAGGAATTACAGCATTCAGTCTTAAATTTTACTAATGTTGGCGGAGGTGTGCGCTTTCCTGCTTGCTAGTTAACTATTATCTAATGACTCGTGCAATCGATAGGCAGAAATCGTAAGCTTTCTTCCATTTTTTTTTTTTTTTTTTTTTTGTGCAGCGTTGTGACCTTCGCGTGGACTGCCCAGACAACACAGACGAGACTGGCTGTGAGAAACTACAGAAGCCCACAGAATACATGAAGTCCCTGCCCCCACCCTCGCCACACCCAGGACCACTCGCACTGAACCTATCCCTCAACATACAAGGCTTCTCTCAGGTAGGTTAGATGGTTATATAGAGAATATATCAGGGGAGTAGCATATCATTTGTACTCTAGGTAGGTTAGGTGGTTAGAGAGAGAATATATTAGAATACTTAGACAAAAAATATATTGGAATACACTCACTCGACCTCTCAGTCTACATTCAAGGTTTTTCAGAGGTAGGTTAGATGTCTGGATGGAGAATACGTCAGAAAAGAGGCATTTCTTTGCTCTCAAGCATATGAAAGGTAGAGTACATGATTAGGACCTTCGACAGAGAAGGGGTATCCTGTTCTGAAGTTCACTAAACGAATACCAGTCATTGCCTAGCCTATGACGAACAGCTTCAAAACACCGTCAGGTTTGTTGGCATTTGATTCTCTTTATCCTTTTTTTTTCCTCCCAGGTGGACATCCAGGACATGAAGCTGACGGTTGACTTTTCGACGGTGATAACATGGTACGATCAGCGGCTGGACTTCAAGAACCTCAAGTTCTTCTCAGATCTAAATATTATTGATGTTAGTGGGTATTCTGTTCTATGTATTGTCAGTGCAGTAACATAAGCCTGTGTCTGATCTTTCACTAATGTACTTGAAGAGTCGTTATCCATTCTGGATTTTTAGTTGATTATTCATCACTCTTTCATCATTTCTGAACTTTTGGGTAAGCTATAGGTCTAACGTACACGTACTTAATCTGCTTGTCATTCACTTACAATACTGCCTCAGTAACACATGACATCGCTCCAATAATGCTATTGGACATTCCCAGGAAACAGCTTCTCTTGTACTGTAGTGCTGAGGAATGAGATGCATTCAGCATTTCTTAAAATACTTATGATATTGTTACACCTGTCTGGAAGGGAACACAGCATAGTATAGTGTGCAGACTTTATCAGCATTTTTAGGGTGTTGCATCGTCCAGGTGGGTCAGAAAAGCATGATAATTTCAGTCAAAGGTCCTTAATAGCAACTTTATTAATAATACTCTAATTTAGGTCATCATCAACTTTTAATAATAATGCAATCTTTGATGACGTCATTAGCCCAGACATCATATCGATAGACCTGCTGCATCACCAACTCATCTCGCTTCCCTGACTCAGACCCCCTCCCCCTCCCTTTCCTTCTTTTTCCGGAATGAATACTTGTGTCCAGATTCTTTCAGTACCACAACCCTCTGTGTGTGTGAGTGTGTGTGTGTGTGTGTGTGTGTGTGTGTGCG
>JAGKTI010001046.1:32648-43515 GCA_018397915.1 Birgus latro | reverse complement strand
TGTGTGTGTGTGTATTTATTTATTTTTTGAATGATTGTACAGTATGTTGCTTCATTTGCCTACCTAATCTTTTCCAGCATCAAATGTTGTCTCCTTTGCATGTGTTCCCCACTTGAATGAGACTGCAGGTTGACACGCACACCTTAAGTCCTGTCATCATCTTCACCATACACCCTAACATTAACTCCCGAAACTACACCATACGCCCTAACATTAGCTAGCGAAACTACACCATGCACCCTAACATTAGCTAGCGAAACTACACCATGCACCCTAACATCAACTCACGAAACTTTACCATTCAGGTCCGTCATATCGACGTGAAACCAAAGCCTAAAGGTGCATCTTTCATATCTGCGTCCTATAACATGCCTCATTACATCAGGGGGTCATCCCCGAGTTAGCGGTAGGAGGGTCAATGCCAGGTGGGTCGGGCCAAAACTTTAAAATGGGCATAAAATCGTCCATTTATTTTCACCCGATTTACTTCAAATTTGATATGTGACACCTTTGACTAGATATCCTGTTTTGTTTATACGTCAGCACTAAAATGACTGCCGGGGACTGGTTTGCTGTGTCGTGGCACCGCTTATTATTATTATTATTATTATTATTATTATTATTATCATTATTATTATTAAATATTATCATTATTAATACTACAACTATTTTTTTCAGTGAAATTTTATAAATGGTGTACTACGATCCGTCTAAAACACTGGCCAGCCTACATGTCATTTCTCCCACAGACGAGTTATATAAAGGCAAGAAAAATCGCTTCCGTCGGTATCAGAAGGTCAGTGCTCCCTTCTCGTGCAACATGGACCTTCGATCTTATCCCTTTGACTCCCAGCATTGCCACCTACAACTGCGCCTCTCAGCCAGAAATGAATTCCTTAAATGGCATCACCTCTCTGTCGAATATCTGGGCGAGGTAAGTTGGTCAATCACAAAACAGAGTCGTCCTTTACGCGGCTTTGAAGATTTCTAAACACACCTTCCAAAGCAATTTATTTAGTGTGGTGCACCATCCATTCTCGTCCATGTTATGTGCATTTTTTTAGTACCGATATATTTGAATCAGTAACATAGATGAGGTGTCGTGTGCAGAATGAATAGCTAAGGAAAGTGGGTTACGTGGTCTCCAGAACCACTCAGAACAGGACCCTTAATGTCAGTCTCAGTTTATGATACTACAGGTGTTGAAAGTAGATTTTAATTTTCTGATCAGTCGGCATTTCTTTCGTAATTGGTAACGACTTAAAGAGCCCTTCCGTACTGCATCTCCCACACAGACTCTACTGACGGAGTACAAGGTTGGACAAGTGGAGGGTTGGCGGGAGGAAGTTACAGGGTACAGCCAGGCTACAATCGCCATCACGCTCAAACGACGGTACAGCTACTACCTCACCTCCACTTACCTCCCCACCATCATGCTCATGCTTATTGGCTACGCTTCACTCTTCGTACCCTTGGAAAAAAGTGACCTCAGAGTGATGATGGCGCTTACAACACTCTTGGTGCTCTATGCTCTATACCAGCAGATCGCAGACGGCCTACCCAAAACATCTTACGTGAAGGCAATCGATATCTGGTGTTTCTTCGCTATGACCTTTATCTTTACGCAGGTAAGAATAGTTGTATTCCCAGGTTCGCCTGAAATGTAAACCCGGTGGACTGCAGGCTTAAGTCACCCTTCTCCAACAGCCCACCATTCTCCTTTTGGGGATAAGGTTTCGGTTGAGAGACGTTTGTATAACCAGGCAGCTTAGCCACCCAGTTATTTTAATGCCACCACGTGAAGGCGTCCCTCTCCAGCACTATCCGACACCTTAGTGCATAGAAGCAACAGTGGCAGCTAATGTAGGGGGCGTCTTTTAATCACCAATATTCAGAGCTTTGAATACTTGCTCGTACATCACAAGATTTTCTGCTTCATAAACTTTGCAGGTAAATAGCAGGTATCAGAATTATCGATATTAAAGTATCGATATGCCCGCCAATAATTTTTAGCATAGAGACCAGAGAGGGAAAAAGCACATCTGAAGAAATTTTTAATAACAGCAATGAGAAGGTCCGAGGGAGTTTGTGGCATTGCAGTTCAAAAGGGTGAGATATCCTACAGATTTTACAGTTACAATATAACTTATCTGATGAGTAATTGTACTGTACACGTTGTAGCGGATCTTCGGATCAAGTGGTTACATGTCTGACCCCTTCATCACAGGTCTGGATGATTGTATTATACCCATCACGAGGCAACTTGTCTCTTAAGCCTCGCCTATCACCCGCTGCTGGGAGAATGGAAGGCCCTGGACTTGAGACCGCGACTTCAGGAAGGGTGCGGGGCTTATGAGACAAGTTGCCTAATGTTGGGTATATTAATGTATTAGGCAGCTGTAGAGAATGAGTTTTCGTTATTATATCTATCTATAGCCAGACGCCTTAATCCCGTAAGGGGTGGCCACAAACAAATCGCCTCCATGTCGCAAAGTCCCCTGCCATTTCTCTGCCCTCCCCCCAGCTTACATCTCCCTCTCTCGTATACTTCTCTACTCCATCCCTGCATCTCATCCTCGGTCTTCTCCTCCCTCTCACCTCTCCACCTCGGTCTTACCCTCCCTCTCGCTCCTCCACCTTGGTCTTCCCCTGCCTCTCCCCCCTCTACCTCACTCACATACGCACATTCGCACAGTATTAAATTTGGCTTCCTTTTGGGGTGGGGGGACAGGTGATCGTACATGTTGCAGCGGATCTACAGTTCAAGTGGTTGCGATGCCTGACTCCGTCGTCGCAGGTCAAGGTGACTGGAGAGCGAGAACGGAGTCGACTTATCATGGTGTCCAGGGTCCTACATGTGTTTATACTGATTCTCTTCTGCGGCGTGTACTGGGGGGTGATGCTGACCTAGTGCTGCGCACCTCACAGCAGTAGCTGTTGTCTGCACTGACACCACAATGTGCCTTATGCTGGAATACACACAACTCAGTTGAGCAGAATGAAAGTCTGCTCGCCGCATGTTAACAGTTGCTGAAAACACTTGACAACATTGGAGGTACTGTAAATTGGTTTGGTTATATGGTATATAGCAGAGGTTGCAGGTACTGAACAACACTGGCCGTAGATTTTCCCGTTTTTGTTCTTTATTGCTGAACCTGCAGTTATTTGTTACAATTAATTGTAGATTTTTTTTAAATAGTATATCCGGGGTTGCACACACTTTACATCATTATTGATAGATTTTGTTTCTCGTACTGTGCAGCTGTTTTTGTAACTGCTTCACAACATTGGTGGTTGATATAAGTTTTTATACAGCACAGAAGAGGATGCAGCTACCTGAAAACATTGGCATTAAGGTGGATTCATATTTCAAATGCAGTGTTGCAGCTGTTGCAGTCATCAAATTGCGGCAGTTATAAATTTGTTCTAAAGGTTGGATACTTTTCTATCAAACCAATAACAGCAGTTGCAGTTGGACTGTAGATTTGCCCATTTTTGTTCTGTACTTCAGAACTTGCAGTTACAGTACTTGACACAATTGGTGGTAGATTCTGTACTTCAGAACTTGCATTTGCCTGACACAATTGGTGACAGACGTTTAAAAACTTCTGTATTGCCTATGTTGTACACATGGTTGTTGATTTGTTTCTTATACTGAACTATACTGTACATCTGTAGTTGCAACTGCTTCAAAACATTGGTGGTTGATTTATGTTTTTATAGTGTATAAAATCGGTTGCAGCTGCATGAAAACACTGGCAGTAAGGTGGATTAGTTTCCACATACACTGTGTTGCAGTAGCTGCAATCATGTAAATGCAGTGACGATAAATATGTGTTACTGCACTGTGCAATTGTCGCTGTGACTGCAAAAAATTGATGGAAGCTTTGTGTTACTGTAGGCTACTGTGCAGCAGTGGTTACAGCTGCTGCAGAAAGTTGTGGTATATTTGTCTATTACTGCGCTGTGCTGCAGTTGTTGGAGCTACTGGACAACATGCACACCCAATATATTTGTGACTTATACTGCACTGGAACTATTTGCAAGCACAGTATTGAAGGCATACCGTATTTGTCTGCTATTACAACTATTTTGTATTGCACTTATTGCAGATGATGGAGAAGACTGGTAGCACTGCAGGTTATTGTGTTTGTTTTTAAGCTGCAACATATAGAAGACGATGAATTAAATCGAAAACATTAGTGATTACTTTGTTGTTATACTGTATATCTGTGGTTGGATTTGCTGGAGAGGTTTGGTTGTGTATTTATTTGTGTTAATAATGAAAAACGGTGGTTGCAGCTACTGGGGATGTGCCATACTATAGATTAGTTTAGGTTTATAGTTTATAAAACCGGAAGCAGCTACTGTAGAACACTGGTGGAAGATTTCCATGTTGTATACTTTGCAGCAGTTGTTGCGGGTATGCCACAACATTGGTGGCAGCTGGAGTTTTAACACAATTTATTGCTCTGTTTAGGTTAATTCGAGCAATTGTTGTTGATCTGATACTTATTACAATGAGTAGGAGTGGCTGTAGGTGCTGTACAGTCGAGGCGATATACAGTGTTTGTGTTTTACGGTATAGCAATAGTCCCAGTGATTGAAGAACTTTGGTCAGTTAAATATTTGTTATTACTGTTCCCCTGTTCTTGCAGCTGTTAGAGAAAACTGGTTGCACTGTACGTTAGTTTAGATTTATACCGGGTAACAGCAGCTGCAGTCACTGAAGAAGAGTGGTGGTAGATTTGTTTGTTATACTGTGCAGCAGGTGTTTTAGCCACAGGACAGGTTTGGTGGTAGATCTGTTTCTTACTTGCGTATATTGTGAAGCAGTGTACATTTGCAACAGCTGGGTATGAAGCTAACATGTTTAGACACATTGGTACTACGTAGGTGGTAGAATTGTTTGGTTTTATATACACGGTGTCGAGGTTGCGATTGGTTTGCTCCACATTTAAAAAATTGTAGATTTGTTTGGTTGTATGGTATATAACAGCGGTTGCAGCTGCTGGAGAATATTGATGGTAGATTTGCCCGTTTTTATTCTTTACTGCAGAACTTGCAGTTACATAACACCATTAATTGTAGATTTTTTAATACTTTTACCGGAGTTGCACACAATTTTGATCATTGTTGACAGATTTGTTTGTTGTAGTGTATAGCTGTGGTTGCAAATACAGTACTTCACAGCACTGATGGTTGGTTGTGGTTGAGTGTGTGGTTTTTAGGCTTTCTAGAAGAGGTTGCAGTTGCGGGTGAACTTTGGTCTTGTATTTGTTTGGTGTACTAAAGAATAAATGTAGTTGCAGCTATGGGGAACCACTGACAGTAAGGGGGAGTAGTTTTGTCACTCTGTGTAGCAGCTGTTGTAGTCAGGTGAGAGCAGTGGCAGTAGATTTGCTTGTTATTTTACCATGCAACAATTGTTTCAGTTACTGCGCAGCACTAGATGTAGATTTGTTTGCTGCTATACATTGCTATTGGAGAACTTTGGTCGTGTGATTGTTTAATAATATGTTGGATAGCAATGGTCACAGCTACAGAAGAACATTTGTTATGTATTTGTTGGACATTATACGATACAGCAGTGGTTGCATCTGCTGACAAACTGGTCAGATAGTTCAAGAACCCCCACGACCCAGACACCTCACGACTCATATGTATTCACTCTTACTTTTTCAGCTAACGTAAACTTCATGGTGTCAGCCTTCATTGTGGCTGTCAGTGTATTTTTCTCAGTAAAATTATGGCAGATGGGTCGAGGGGTGTGGTGGTTTTAGAACAATGCCAGTCAGTTAACCTATTAATGTTAACAGTTGTTGTACTAGTCTTGTATTGTTATCATATTAATAGTGTATACCAATGGCCGAAATGACTAAAATTTTCCTAGATTGGTTGGAAGAGTTTAAAAACATATACAGATGCAAGTATTTGAAGTTTTAATTCCTGCGTACAAATAACATACAAAGCCTAGATATCGTTACCATCTTTGTGCACGAAGGTAGTCTAATAGCTTAATATTGCTGCAAAATTGGTCGCAGTAATTTATGCCTTTAGACTGATGCAAGTATCTGAACAGGAAAAATAAAAATGTGCAGATATTGTTTTGATATATTAAGATGGAATTTCCCTTGCATCATCAAAATAGTTCCATTACTATGTAGCTTACACAGAGGTCAGTATGTGGCACTCGTGTCTTTAAAAGAATATTTGTATTTGTCTATAAGTACTGTATGTAGGCTTTGATATTAGTAACAATAGCAGCCTAAGCAGGATTATTTTGAGGTAGTACAGTAAGTGGATTGGATATGGTACAGATGGAATGGTGGTCTTTGACTAAATGTTTTTCGTTTCCAGAAAAGTTCGTACTTTTAGGACACTGCAGCCGCTAAGCTATGGGTGTACATATCAACCCCAAAATTGATACTCATACAGTGCATTGCATTCTTTACGATGCAATATTATCAAAAGATCAGTTGGAGGAACAAAATGAAATGTTTAAGACACTAACAAGAAAGGACACTGATGTAATTATCAGAGGGGAGAGAGAGAGAGAGTACAAAACAACCTGCAGTTTGGGTATTACGAAGTTATGTACCCAATTTTTCGGTAGACGCCTAGTTAAAATCACCCAACACCCTGGCAGGCCATCAACGGAAATTTCACCGAAGAAGTTATCGTCAAAATATATGTGTACGTTTGGCTTACTAAACCCATCTAGCGCTGTTTTGGTTTGTATATTCTCTGAACATTATTATGAGTACTTCTGTTTTCCTCGAGAAGAAATATATCAAGACACTGGATGCTTTACTGAGCCAAAATTTACATATTGATAATATCTTAAATACAGTAACATACCAGTAACAAGAAAACACTCATAGAGCGCATACCTCCGCCAGTACCAAGAAAATTTATGGATTACTGTTGTAATTCCTCTTACCAGACCAACACTTATAGTCTCACATACTTAATTCTACGGTCTTATTCTGCCCCGTTGCACAGTCCCAGAGAGCGCATACCTTTGCCAAAGCTAATAAAATATATGATTTATCGGTCCATTCGGATCCCGATCCACCTGAAAATCTAATCAACTCTTCCTTGACCCACTGCCCTCCTGTCCACCAGATTTAATGGAAAACCGATGACAGCTTTTGAGATATCTTGTATACAAACAGATAACAACACAGATGACTACATAACCTCCGTCCAATTTCGTTAGCGGGCTAAATATGTTTTATGTGTGGTGGCTCAGTTTCAGTTGTATTCTTAGGTGTGGAAAACTGATGAATTACGTGAGTAGAGCAACGTACAAGGCAGCAAGAATCCATAATGCTGCTGGGGCCACCAATCAATGAACTGCGCCATGAGGCTCTGTTGCCAAGTCTTTTATCACAACCAAAACAATAGCATTCTACATGCATCCACCCATGTTACTTTTTCTACATATTCTCTTATGCTTATAGTAGAGTTAGAATTTGATTCCAAGTGTATAATTTCATCTAGTGAGGTTAAAGATAGCTCTCACCAAGCTAGAAAAATTGGCAAGGCGTGTGTGGTTGTGGAGTCACGAAAGAGGTGGCTTAGTATAGAGCAGGTGTGGTAGTGATCAGGGCTTGTCTCTTTTGTCTCTCCCTCGCTCTAACCCAGCCAGCAACTTCAGAGGCCGCTGTGGTGTTAGAAAATAAATAAATAAGTGAATAAAAATAAAGTGTACCAGGATTAAGTGATCGTATTATTGACGTATGTGATCAGGGAATTAAACACCAGCCATCATGTGAATGTGAGTAAAAATGCCAGCGATTATTTTTGCATATTAATGTAGTTAATTTTACCCCAAAATTTTCGAATAGGATTGCCATTAATGTAGTTACTCCGAAAGAACACACGTACAGTAATGATGTGCTCTATCGGAATGCTCTGTTGGAAGATTTTAGTATAGTTACAAACAACAGTGATAGAATAGGGTATCGTATGTTGCAAAGTTCAGCAAAATGTGCAGAGCATGTTGCATGTTCTTCCTGGGATTAATCAGTTGTTAATATGATTTGATGTTTAATATTTGCAGTGTATACAGGTACTTACTTCGGCAGGTGGTAGTAGTAGTAGTAGTAGTAGTAGTAGCAATAGTAACAGTAGTAGAGTAACCCCGGTCTGTCTGGCCGAGCAGACACTTCAGCCGCAGGCAAACAACCGCCCCTGCAGAACTATCCCATGCAACAAAACTCTGCTCCCTAGTGGTGGACAGCATCTCGCCCCAGTGAGGCGTGGGGAAGAGTGTGGAGGTTTGGTTCTTGGAGGGACACCGCATTTGCATCTCTCCACCTATTTAACAGGGAGACGATAGTAGGCTCCGCATCACCATGTTATTAGGTTATATGATTACCACCTAACGTAGTAAATGGCATATATTTTAGGATGTCAGGGAATCAGTCATTTACAAAGATAATAGTAAAATCTGAGTTCCACATCCAGTATAATCGCGTGATTATCTGCCATTGCGGCAAGTGAAAGTCAATATTTTTTTCCCCTCAGCTATCCCCAATGACGGAAAATAAATACACTATTTAACAGCGCGAGTTCAGAAACCTACGTCACTTGGTGGATATGTTGTGACGTCATGGGTGCCACTTACGAATAAAGATGCCTTGCTCAGGGAATGCATTACCTCTTGCTGCCACACAGTGTTGTACACCATTTTGCATCACTAGACACACCTGGTACACTTTCGGATTTTTTTTTTTTCAAGGAAGAAGGAAGCAAAGGCTAGAAGTTCGCAATAATTGTTCCCTTCAAGAAAAATAAATAAAAGAAAACCAAGCTCAGGATCCGTCATTTCGAGATGCCTGGATACAATGCGTTTAAAAGATTGAAGGTCGTAGGCAGCAGGAAATGCAGACAGAGGAAGATAGTTCCAGAGTTGACCTGTTACATGAAGGACAGGGAGTATTGGTTAACATATAGCGATATAGCTACCTAGGTAAAAACAGATTAAAGTCAATAGAGTATAGTTTATATATTTGATACTTGCAGGGTGGGCAGATGACTCGCGTGTGCAGCTAACCTATGATGAGCGAGGAGGATCAAGGCAGAGCGAGTAGGAGCGAGTGTGAGGGCGAGAGTGAGAGTGGGGAGGGGACGGCGCAGGACCCCAGTGCTACACCACCCAACACACTCACAGACCAAAGCACTCTCATAAACAGGAGAGGCAAAATCGTAAATGGATTTGTAGACGGGAATAAGAGCGTCAAAGTAACGAGGGAAAGCAAGAGAACGCGATCGAAGAAGCCAGCATGGAAGGGTAGGGGAAGTCAAGGATCAGACAGTGGTATGGGCGAGGGATCAGAATTAGAGGCAACCAAGTCAGGGGTGGAGAAGAGGTCAGGTGAAGCAGGAGGTGAGAAGGGAAACAGGAGCGGGAGGACGTCGGGAGGGTCAAACTCCTCCAAGAAGGAAGAGATGACACAGCTAGAGCAGGAACTGGAGCAGGAGATGCGGTACAGGTGAGCCATCACGCTAATAATTACACCACCTGACTCTTGTATAGGCTACAAAACACAGTGGATATTAGTACAGATATTCCCTTTCATTCTTTCACATCTCAGAGTTCTCTTCTTTCTTCTGAATCATTTCCCCCTCATTTACTGTCATGTTTAGAGTGAAAAAAAAAAAAATAAGTACAGTACACACTTGGGGAAATTTTCTAATCGTTGCCGGTGTGTGGTTCTTCTGAGTTGTTGTTTCCTCCGGCTGCTCCCTCAAAGAGCCACGCTGGAACAGCTGCTGGAGGTCAGGCGATACCTGTCCAGTAAGGACCCGTAAGTGTACCTTTCCTTCTTCACCTTTTACCGCTGAGAACGATACCATGATAGCTGCAGGCCACTATGGGATCCCAGCTGGTCGTGTGCACCAAGGTCTAATGAATACGCTTTCTCACTAGACCTTGGCCGTGTGCACCGGAGTCTAATGAATAATCTACTTCTTATACCACTAGACCTTGGCATTATACACCAAGGTCTAATGAATACTCGCCTCTCTGCATCACTAGATCTTGGCCGTGTTACCAAGGTCCACTCTACTGTCTATATCATTAGACCTTGGCCGTGTGCACAAAAGTCTAACTGATATTCTACACTCCCTTGGCCGTGTGCACCAAGGTCTATTAAACATTGTGCTATATCACTAGGTCTTGGTGTGCACGACTGGAACACGGCACAGCTGGGATGCCGGCCCCAGTATCCCGGTTGAGATTACGGTGCGGCTGCTGGGTTGATGCGGACCATGTCAGCGCAGCATGGAGCTTCTGTGTCAGTTGTGGTCGCAAACTCGCTACTTGCATTGTGCTTCACTAAGTCACACTCATCATTAGACAGTATCATGTCGCGTCCATACCAAATGCTTACTGACGTAGGCGGGTGCGGGCGGTAGTTTGCATAACCGTAACCCATACAAGTGGTCTCCCATGCGGGTGGGTGAGGGCGAGAACTTCCTTGGGCTTCAGTGATGCAGAACTCCCGTCCGCGCCAGCAAGCATTTGGTATAGACGTAGCTTTATAGTTTGCGTTAATCTACTGCTCGTTTGACTTGTTATGAATTACAAAAATTTTGCAGTATCCAGTGTAACGAGTCCGCTGTTTTTCTAGGTGGTTTTCAGCAGTAATTTTTCCTGTGCTTGCATATATTTTTAACATACATAATATGTACGTGGCTTGCAGCTTTGTTGAAGTGTCGGCACTAATGCTATGTTGGTAGTCATTATGTATATTTGCATGCAAAATCTTTCTATGTTGACAAATGTAACAGCCGTAATATTTGGAGTCCAATATTTAGACACACACACACACACACACACACACAAACTATACTG
>JAGKTI010001046.1:0-32569 GCA_018397915.1 Birgus latro | reverse complement strand
TATATAGCGAACTAAAAAGTGATGTACTTTTCTCTGTACATATCTTTGTGGAATATACCTACTTGTATTTATACTTATTCATGCTGTTTTCACTAAGCCACTACAGTATCTGGTAGAAGGGCACATAGTAAAAGACATACCCCCGCCACGTTGAACACCCTTCGTACAGGCTGTTTCAGGTCACTTAAAAAAAAAAAAAAACTCTGTGTGGGGTCAGCCTCAGCCATTCTGTTTTCTGACGAATTTCTTTATTCGTGCAAACTATGTACAATATTACTTAACATGGACAGGACGTTTGGTCAGACAGAGTCATCATTAGCCCTTTCTTTAGTAATAAGTTAGCTCATCCTTAGGGTTAATATAATGGTGTGAAGGCAGCAAGAATACAAAGAAGAATTTGTCAGTGTGGAGTGAAGGGTTATTTTGATGGAGTGTGAATGGAAGTAACAGAACCTTGAGTGACGTTAACTCCAGTTGGTTTATTCCTGCAACTTCCAGGTGGCTGCCATCATAGTGGTGACATGGTATGTAGGAGGACTGCTGGGCCATGATAGCAGGCTGTGAAGCCTATGCCCAGAGTCGGACACATAAAAAAAAAAATCCACTCACTTGACGTAGTGCTGCCCCTGCTATGGTGCCCCTATTACCTGGGTGAAGAGACGCAAAGGTGACATTCATCCGGGAGCTAAACCTCCACACTCTTACCAGCGCATCGGCACAACGAAGCACCGTCTGCCTCAGAGGAGCATCGGTTCACTGCACGGGATGGCTCTACAGGGGCGGTTGCTTGAATGTGATTGATGGATTCTGTGGAAATAGCTTTGATGTGCTGTAATAACAAGTACTTGAACAATGTTACACTTCTACTTGGCCGTCGTTGTTGTTGTTGTTTATCACTCCCAGTCTGCCTGGCCGACCAGGCCAATCAACCTTATGCAAGCAATCGCCCCTGCAGGAGAGTCCCGTGCAGTTGACTGATGTTTTCTTGCGGCTGACAGATCCTCTCGCTACAGCGAGGCGCGGGGAAAAGTTTGGAGGTTTGGTTCCTGAATGGATGCTGCGTCTGCGTCTTTCCGTCCAGTTAATAGGGGCATCATAGCAGGCCTCACTTCACTTCGTAATCTGGTTATATGGTTACCGCCCTGGGTAAAAGGAAACCATTAGTCTCGTCACTAAGTGTAGAGTCACCTGAAGTGGATAGAAAAGTAGTAAAAAATGACAGGAAGGAAGGGGCGAAGTAGGAAGAGAGAAGGGTAGACAGAGACTGAGTGAGAAAAAGGAAGGAAGAAGTAGGTAGCACTACATCAAGTGAGTGGAAGATGATCGTCACCATCTACCACCTTTGGCTAAATAGGAAAAACGCAGTATCGAAGACTGGTCCTTTTTTTTTTTTTTTTTTTTTTAAGTGTTTGAGAAACTACATGTTGTTTCCCTTATTTATGGCTAAATCAATACATAACACTGTTCAACAAGTTCCTGCTATTATGTCAAAGCTATTTTTCACACGATACTATTCTACTTTTAACGCGTTTATGTTGATGCTGCGAAAATGATGAATGTCGTTATTCTCAACTTCCTTGTAGTTTAATACTTGATGCTGCGAAAATGATGAATGTCGTTATTCTCAATTTCCTTGTAGTTTAATACTCGCAAGCGGCCAAGTACACTGGTGATAACTTCCAAATCTTATGGTTTTGAATAATTACATTTGGTTTTCTAAATTTTTGTCCCAGTTGATGATTTTCCTTGATTTTGCTGCTTCCACGTGATCTCTCTTTGTTCTCGTCAATATGAGCTTCTTTTCTTTGCAATTTTCTTCTGTCCCTTTCGAAAATTTTTACACAGCTGTTGGCTTCTGTAGCTGAACGAGTCTTCTTTTATTGTTCTCCTTTTCATTCATCTGCTCTGCGTTTTTGGAGCTTAATTCATTTATTTAAATTTCGTTTTTTGCATTGTTTCATTTGGAAATCAATATTTGGCACTATTTCCTTCTCCAAAATCTCCTAACCTGTTGTCTCTGATACACTGGGTGTCCGTACCAAAATGCTTCAGTAATCTATTTTACTATTCCATGATGGCCATATACGGAGTTTTGGGCATTATCTTCTTCTACATCTTCATAAAACTGTCCTATTTATTCATTCATAATGAAACTATCTGAGGACATATACTTGGTTTGACTTCATCCCATATTCTGCACTAAGTTTAACAACTGGGCTTGCTATTCCTCCGTAAATAATGAAAAGTTTGTCAGTTAACCACGATAGAGTCCTGGGGGGAGGGGGAATGACCATTAGACAATTCTGTGAATGCCTTACCCAGCCTCCTGGCTTCATTAAGACCAGTGTTATCAAACTTTGTATATAAATCATATATATATATAAAGCTGAAAGGATGCTGGAAATATTTTCGGCCATTTATACATATTATGACATATCCAGTTCCTAAGAGTTCTAGCTGTCTTGAAACTATTTTCATACCTTAGATTGTGCTCCTTAACATACAGGATATTGTCTTATGAAGAGGAGTATTTAAGTGAATATATCCTTGCTGTGTTTCTCTCTTGTTTCTGAGTACTGATAGCCCGTATCACAAAAATGACTGATACAATGACGGACGTGAACGTAGCCAGAAGTGATACCGCCATTGTCCCCAGGGACACCATCCAGTGGTCCGTGGCGGTGCTGCAGCAGAGTGTGGATGAGCTGAAGAAACAGCTGGAGGCTGTCAAGGAAGGAGGCCAGGAGGAAGGTCAGTACAATGCCCGACCATGACCCACCTCATCCCATCCCACACCCAACCATTGCCCATTCCACCACACCCCACTAGCTTTGTCCTTTATATCACTGAGAAACGTAAAATGAACTTACAAAAGGACGAAAATCTAGGTCAAGTCAAGGTGAAAAAATGTACCGGGTAGTAGTAATTGCGGTATACCCATTTATTAATCTCTTCATGATGTGAGATGTGAGAAGTAGTAGTTGTTGCTGTAGTAGGAGTAGTAGTGGCTGCAGTCTCAGGCTCAGCTGAATTTGAACCCCGGTGGACTGCAGGGTTAAGTTCCTCTTCTGCAGTCCACCATCCTCATTTCGGGGGATAGGGAAGGAATGAGAGACGTCTGTATAACCAGGCAGATGAGCCATGTGGTTATATCAGCGCTACCAGTGCCACCACAGGAAGACGTCTCTCCCCAGCACCTGGTGTGTGTGTGTGTGTGTGTGTGTGTGTGTGTGTGTGTGTGTTTATAATAAGAACCGTTTAACTCATGTACGATATGAGTAACCCTCGTTCCTTATCTCCCTGCTGGAGTGTCAGGGAGTGAGTTTAAGCTGCGGTTCGAGGCCCAGAAGCGACTGAACGCCAAGCTGGAGGAGCAGACTGAGTGGTACCAGAGCGAGGTGAACAAGACCAGGGATAAGATCAAGCGAGGTGGGTCATGTGCGATTGTCATAGCACATCATAATACAGTGATGGACGAGAGGGTCGCTTTCCCGTGGTGGCGTCGACGAACCTGGTTGGAGGATCTTGCCCCGAAGCTGATTTCCGTTCTGAGTGCCATTTTTGCGCTGTTCCATATCCATGAAAATATAAGTTAAGTTTGGTTCTGTTTGTTAGTATCAAGTTAGGTTAGTCTGTTAGGTTAATCTACTAGTTTAGGTTAATCTGTTAGTTTAGATAAGGTTAGGATGGGTTAAGTTAGGTTAAAGGAATAGGGAAAAAAAGGAAGAGTGATCATCCAGGGAATGCCGAAATTAGCACAAAGTGCAAAAATGGTACACCGAACGGAAATTTGCTGCCGGATTGGGAAAACATCCCAAACCGAACGAAGATTTCAGCTGAACCCACAAACGACCCTCACCCGTCCCCATCCCCACCAAAGAGAGAGGGTGGTGGGCAGCAGAAGTGGCCAATATCCTGCGACCCAGTGGGTTCACAGCAAGATGACTGGGGTTGCAACAACAACATGACAGAGATGTGGCGAGAATTATTCAACTAGAGCTCAGTAAATTAGCTGAATAAAGTCGTTTGGAGAAAATAACTAAACAAATAAATACATGAATAAATAAATATAACTGTCATCAGACTGTATGAGTTAATAATTTTTAAAAAGTGTGAGTATAGCGGACACTAACTCATTTCCCCACCGTCGTGGCCTAAATCACAGTGCAGCGGAAGGGTGCCCGCTGCATTACTGGCCTAAGTATGTGTGTTGGTGCAGACCCACGCTGGTTTGACACGCACTGTGTGCATAACTTGAGCATTGAATGGCACCTCGTTATTCGTCCAGAGATGATATTTCACCAACAGAGACAACTGGCGAAGAATGTAACAATCGTAGACTAACCTTCCTACAGTTTAAGAAATTCATCTATAGTAACTCATCAATGGATTCCTGTTTGATGTGTGCATTTCCCAGTACAACAATTGTTGTTAGCAGACATTAAATAACTAACGAGAATACGGGCCCTAGTCTGTTCTAATCTATCAGTCAGTGTGAGGCGCTTTCCCTCTTAATAACCATCATCCTACTCGTATATCCATTTACTCTCAATCCTTGCAACTCCCAAAAACTTTATAAAAATCTGAAGCAGTCGGCAGAGAACCTATTCACTATTGGCAAACAACACAGTATACATGAAAGTAGATCTATCTTGAAAGTGATGTGAAAAATGGACTAAGTATTCCCTCCGTAGATTTTGCAAAATTTGATATGCATGATTTTAATTTCGGATTTTAAAAACAGAGTTGTATATTTTTGTAAAGGTATGCTATGCTGTTATCTCACATGCATGTCATATGACGAATTGAGAAGCACATTTATCATAAGAAATATATAATACTGCTGATTTAGCTGATTAAAAATTGACAGTAAACTACAGACTCTTAACTCACTTCACCTCCCTTGTGTGTGATGGCTGAGCTAACTTTACGATTTCCATTTCCTCCTCAGTGACTTGTGTTCCCTGTCTATCTGCACTATGTTGAAACTCCCCTGATAAGCATCCTTTGCGTCATCTGAGTATCGCTTTTTTCATAACTGCCTGACGCCTGTGTGTGTGTGTGTGTGTGTGTGTGTGTGTGTGTTTGTGTGTGTGTGTGTGTGTTCTGTAAATGTGTCTAAATACTTGTGAATGCAGTGTGTGATTCTTGATGGCAGACAAACAGAGCACCTAAGCACGGTTGATAAACCCCAAGCACAGTATCACCTGTGTCACAAGATGCCAGAAGGAGAAATTGTCACTTCTAGCATCTGTACATTCTTTTACCATCTGTCCTGTTCATATACTCGTACTATTGATATCGTCTTAATCCTACTAAATATACCTTTCGCTTTCGTTCACTGTATTTGTATTCCTGATGTGATTGAGCAGAACCATTCAGTTCTGTCAATATAGATATAGAGTCAGACCCCATAATTCCACAAGTGGTAGCCACAAACAAATCGCCTCCCTGTCACCCTGTCCTCTACCATTTGCCTGCCCTCCCTCCAACTCACCTCCCCCCCCCTCCCATTTTTTCATTTGCCACAGATAGTAACGATGCTGTGTTACCTGTTATCGGCAGGTCAGGAGTACACCTTCGACCAGGATTTGGATCAGTACAACGAGGTGAGTTAATTGCCAAAGTACCAGAGCCGGATTAAGAGTGGTGGGGACCCTGGGACTCGGAATCTTGTAGAGGTCCCCTAAGACTAATGTAGCAATAGTTCCCTACATATTTCCAGTAACTGATCATGATTTTCTTGTGCTCATGTTGTCTTCTAACTGCTCTCATCACTGCCGTTGTTTCAGCCGAATCCAATGCTTTCTGGTAATCAATTAAATCCCATTCACAAAGGTTTATAAAATTTATTAAAACCACACTTTGAAAGGTTTCTCACAATTTGTTGCTTCCTCAATAATTTTGTCAATAACTTGTATATGGTTCACTCTTGAGTAACCCCTACGAAATCCGGCCTACATGTTCTCTTAGCTAATTGGCATCTAGTGTTGGACCATTTCTATCTGGTAAGATTTTTGGCAAAAGTCTGTACACAACCGGGAGAGAACCTGTTAGCAAATATTCACCTTAAATGTTTCCTTTTTGTCATTTTAAGTAAGTATTCCCTTCCCCCCCTCCCTTGGCGGGTGTGTGTGTGTGATGGTGGCGCCAGTTTGAGCTTCTGCGCATGGTGAAGAGTCTGGAGCGTGAGAGAAACAACCTGTACAGTGACCTAAGGGGCAAGAGCTGGTTGCTGGACAATCAATCTAAGGTGAGGATGGAACACACTTCACGCTGCCATCATCACTGGTGTAGTAGCTTAGCTTTCACCAGACGGAACTGAGCAACTCTCATAATTTGAACACTGAATCGTGTTTGCTTGACAAACTGGAAAAAGCTGTAGGTAGGAATGAGTCTCCTTGGTTACCAGTCAAATCGCCCCATCAGTCTGACTATGCATGGCGATCAACTGTGCTGAAAGGGGGTTAATAACACAAACCGACTATAATTATGGATATTAGCTGCTGCTGCCACGTTATGCTGTAAGTCTTATATTACTTGTTGCACCCCAGGTAATGTCAAAGAAATGTTTAGTTGAAATTATATTCTGGCTGTATTCAAATTTCGCTTAAACATTATAGTCTACCGCCAGAGGTATATAAGGAGGTACTGACATTACACACTCTTAGTACCATAGACATTTCCTACACATTCTTGTTCCAAAATAATTACTCATGCGGTATGACTGTTCGGGAATATTAATACTTGAAGCAGTTAGTATTCAAGTATTAATATTTTGTTCAAGGATACTACGACCTTCTGGGGTTGTTATTTACGTTATGTTACTGTGTTCAAGAATATTACCTTTCAGTTTACTGGGTTCAGGAATATTACCTTTAAGCTATAATGGGTTCAGGAATATTATCCATATGCTTTATTGGGTTCGGGAATATTACTTTTAAGCATTATCGGGTTCAAGAATACTACCTTTATTACCTTTAACCATAACTGGGTTCAGTAATATTACCTTTAAGCTTTGTTGGGTTCAGGAATATCACTATCTGACGGAAGTGATTCGCACGTAAGATACTGTTCAAGTTTTATTTTTGTGTTCAGAAATTCTACCACTTCAGTTGTTGTTTATTTTCGTGTTATTTTCGTGTTCAGAAATTCTACCACTTAAGGGGTCGTTATTTTCCTCTTATTTTTTTGTGTTCAGGAATACTACCACTTGAAGGAGCTGATTCGCGCTTACACCGGTGACCTGACAATGGTGAACCGGTCCCTGGAACAACTGTGGAAGCAACGCAGCCTTAGCCACGACTCGGCCTTCACGGGGGGCGCCACTCCTGTCACATCACCTGGGGGCGTTAAATGGAGGTAGGCGGAGGAGGAGGGAAGGAAGAGGGAGAAGGGCAAGGAAATGTGGAAGGAAAGAAGAAGGAGGGCAGGGAGAAAGGGAAAGGACAGATGGGAGAAGTGGGGGGGGGGAAGGGAGGAGCAGGGCAAGGAAAGAGGGAAGGACAGAGAAAGAAGGGCAAGGAAAGAGGGAAGGACAGAGAAAGAAGGGCAAGGAAAGAGGGAAGGACAGAGAAAGAAGGGCAAGGAAAGACGAAGAAAGGCAATGAGGGAGGGTAAGAATGGGGAAGGAGGGTAACGATAGGGGAAAGGAAAGAAGGAAGAAGTAAGGAAGGGCTTGAGAGAGGGGAAAAAAATAAGAGGTAGACATGGCAGGAATGAAGGGAGGGAGGGGAGGGAGTGTGACAGACTGGACAGAGCAGTTGACGTGATTATTGGGTCTTATTCTTAGTGACTTTGAATATTTCTTAATCCCTGTTCTTTAACGATTAATTCCGTACATTACACCTCAGTATCCTTTTATATATTAATGCACACTACGTCCCTACTAAGACGATAACAATGCTTGCTGGAGAATTTTACGAGGAAAATCAACCTAAAAAAGGAATATTAAGAAATTAAAAGCAAAATAAATAGCTAAGTAAAAGGCGTCAAGAGGCCTCCTATACCATTTAAAATATGGTGCCGTATGCCAGTGACACAGCAGGCTTCGTAACACCTCATTCATACCGATTTATTCTGCATATCTCGCCTTAACATTCCGTTCTATGTTTATACATATTTTTTAATAATGATATACTCCGCTCCAACAACACACAAGACAATACTGAGGTGTAATATCCAGAAGAAATCGCTAAGAAAGATGTGCTACGATCTCCAGTGCCTCTTAGAATATTATTATTATTATTATATATTATTATTGCTATTATTATTATTATTATATTTATTATTATTGCTACTACTATTGCAACTACTGTTATTATTATTATCGCTCTTTTCAGGAATAACTAATTTTCTTGGTCATATTTGGAATACTTACTAGACACTAAAAAGTCACAAAATTTCAAGGGTGATATTTTTTCAGCAGATTTGTCCTTGGTGCCGTTCGTGATCAGAGGTAATTTGCGTTAAGTCCTTCAGTAAAGTAGAATATATTAGTAGCCCCCAGAGAGAGACATAATTTTGATCTACTTAACCCTTTCAGCCCGTTGACGCATTTTCATTGTATTATCGCCACCTCCAGACGACTTATGCAGCTTTTGGGAGGCCTGTTTTAGTGTCTGGGGTAAATGAAGGTAATGTACAGCTCCCACAACCCCACCACCGCCTGTTTCTCACCGTCCTCCCTTTCCTGAATAAAATCGTCTGGGGATGGCAAGAATATTGTACAAAATGCGTCACCGGATTCCTCGGATTAAAGCATGATAGTATAACATTTCCTCGGCCAGAATTAAACGCGCATGAAATAAACTCCAAACTTGTTATTATAAAGCCTAAAATCTTGCTTCTGTAATGCTTATCCATATTTCAGCAGCTTTACCCCAAAAAATTCATATAAAAATAGTTGTTTCTGATACTTCGACCAACAGCTACTAGAATAAAATCAAGGTCTTGTCCCCTTGCTTTTAAAAGTATAATAGTGAGCTGAACAGGAACAGACTCACTGCATGACGCTCTCAAGAGTGTGTGTGTGTGTGTGTGTGTGTGTGTGTGTGTGTGTGTGATGGAAAGGAAGGCAAAGAAACACTTCTTTATTTATCGGCGATTCCATTGATGACACACTATCCTGTCAGGTATAAATAAGTCAGGTTGTGCAGGTTGGGCTGAATTGTAAAGAAATATCTTGACATCTGCCTTTCCTACTTGAGTGCATGAATTCTATTATACATACAGTTTCTGACATTACCGAATAAGCACTTCCTTAAATCACCGTAGATGTTATTACAGAACGACATACCACACCTTCTACTGAACATTAAGGCATAATTTGGGTGATAGTGGCTTTGGATTTCTGTGTTTGTATACTCAGAGGACTTAATTCCGGAGGGGCTGGCCACTAACAAATCTCTTTTCCATCTTACCCCGCCATTATGTCTGCCGTCCCTCCATCTCACACCACGCTTATTCATATACTTACCTCTTCATCCTATCCCTCGTATCCAGGTATGTCGAAATAAACGGATCTGAGATTTGGCTTTCCCGTATTTGGTTTCTTGGAAAGAGCGACTTTGCTGGCTTCTAGCCTTTGGTTCTGTCTTCACTGCATAAACAAGCGCACTCTTTCAGTTGTAATGAATTTGATATGAGAACAATAGTATGTGACTGAATTTAAAGATGAAAGTAATTCAGTAAAGACGTTCTTGTTCGGTGATGTGTTGATGTTTGTGTGAAGCGAGGCTGTTGACTCACCTGGCTGGACTGGGCTGACCATGAGACAACACACATTGTATTGATCCAGTGTGGCAACGCGGGCAGTACTACACCCCATCATACTACCTTCTCCCATCACACCACACCTCATCACACCACCTTCCTCCCCACACCATACCACACCGCACCACACCNACGACACAACACAAGTACGCCGACGATGAACGCACTTGTTTGTTTTATAAGAGTAACCTCAGAATAATATTATAATACATGACCGATGGACTCTCCTCACACACATTATATCTCTATGTTGCTGATTTCATTAATCCTTTACCACAGATTATTGTGTGTGTGTGTGTGTGTGTGTGTCTGTGTGTGTGTGTGTGTGTGTGTGGAGGTACAGCCATGTGGCGTGGTGTGGTGTGGGGAGGCAGGTGGTGTGGTGCGGTGTGGTATGGTGTGGGGAGGCAGGTGGTGTGATGAGGTGTGGTGTGATGGGAGAAGGTAGTATGATGGGGTGTAGTACTGCCCGCGTTGCCACACTGGATCAATACAATGTGTGTTGTCTCATGGTCAGCCCAGTCCAGCCAGGTGAGTCAACAGCCTCGCTTCACACAAACATCAACACATCACCTGCCTCCCCACACCATACCACACCGCACCACACCACCTGCCTCCCCACACCACACCACGCCACATGGCTGTACCTCCACACACACACACACACACACACACACACACACACACACACACACACACAATAATCTGTGGTAAAGGATTAATGAAATCAGCAACATAGAGATATAATGTGTGTGAGGAGAGTCCATCGGTCATGTATTATAATATTATTCTGAGGTTACTCTTATAAAACAAACAAGTGCGTTCATCGTCGGCGTACTTGTGTTGTGTCGTGCCGGGATAAGTTGGCAAAAAGACGAGATCATTATCATTATCATCATCAACAACAAAAACAAAAACATGAGATACTCCATGACAGTGAGCTGGCGTAACGTTCCCTCAGATCATCATTATCATCTTCATCGTCATCATCATCAGTCTGAGACATCCCATCTTACTCCGGTCTAACCTATTACTGGTTAGCCTGTTTCACTGTCTCAGATAACCTGCGAGGTTCATTTCGTCATCTTGTCCTCTGCCTGCCTCTTCCTCGCACGCCATCTCTGGGTTGTATCTTTTACCCTAGTTGTTCATCTGTTATCTGTTCTACGTAAGATCTGACTTACCCACATAATTATAATGATTACATTCTCTACTTCCGTGCGTGTCCTTATCCATGAAGCTATTTTTTCATCTTTCCATGGTTTACGTAGTACAATCTGGTTCCTTTCCAGTCCTTTCCGAGTAATCCTAGGTTTCTCACTCTCAAAATCTTGATTTACTTTAGATTTCTGATCCATTATTTAGGACAGGAAGTAAACACTAATGAAATCCTTATCTTTTCTCTCTCTTTTTTATTTATTTTTGTTTTTTAATAGCACAGAAACTAATGTATATTCTTCATAAATTTACTTTGTTTGTCGAAAGTAACTGCGAAGTTTTATCAGTTACTTGGTTCATAACAAATTTATTCTGTTGTTGAGTAATCACTACGAAATCCAGCCCGTTCCTTTGACTTCATTGCATCTGGTGTAATGCTAATTTTATTTGTTAGGATCTATGCAAAGCTTGTACACAAAAGGGAGAAGGTCATTGGATGGTACTTTTATTCCTATTCATCTTATTTATTTAATCATTGATTTGTATTAGGTTCTTAATACCACGGATACAACATTGTTTCAAACTGTATCACATCAAAAAGAGCTTAACCAGGTGAAAAAAAGCTTAACCAGGTGCCGCAGTGTAGGACTCAGTCGCCCAAAGTTGTCATTCATTCTACTGTATGCCGGTAATGCTAGTTCATGGCCCCTATAGAAAACCCCAATTTTGTTAATACTTCTGCCAGTGCCTTCCTACCCCGTTGTCCTCCATCCCACTCTTTATTGCATCGTCAGATTCTAACACTACCAGAAACTATTTTACTCAAGACTTGAATTTGTCCAAAATCACATACCCTATCCTACCCATGAACCCCTATGACTTCCTGACCCCATCCTACCCATGAACCCGTATGACTACCTGATCCCATCCTCCCAGTGAACCCCTGTTATTCCACCCATGAACTTATGACCCTCTGACATCTTACCCACGACCCTCTCTGACCTAACCCCTCTAATTACGTGACCTCCTTCCCCCCCTGTAACGGAAGCGGGCAGTCCGGTATCAGGCCGTCCCAGCGCATCCTGGACCCCCGCAAAGGCCCCATTAGGAAGACTGCTGGTGTACGCTCCCTCCCCCGCCTTGACCAGGAGGCAGTCGACCACTACACCTCCTCCAACCTCTTCAGGAAAGCTCGATCCAGGTGTGTTCTTCATCACCCTTGCCTCAGGTCACGTCCACACCAAACACTTGCACGTGCGGGAGGGAGTTCTGCATTACTGTAACCCAAAATCGTTCTCGCCCGCTTCCAGTGGGGCCATTTGAATGAGTTACAAGGATGCAAAAACCTTTTACTACTTAAGCTGGTAACCATGTAACCACATCACACTTGGTGGTCTAGTAGGTTAAGATGCTCCAGCAAGATGGGGCTCATAAAGGTTTGCATCCGAAAAAGGTTGGGGTTTTACTGTTCACGCAGTGCCTTTCACAACTGAGCGAACCTGGTCACCCTCGTCTTAAATGTTAGGACTAAGTAGCCTAGTCCCGGGCCCCTACGCTCCTGATGGGGCAAAAATGGGATTGAAATGATAGATTAACAGATTTTTTTAAAATATGCCTCTGCATGAAAACTCACTTTACATATTGTATGTTTAGAGCCAAGTTTCTATTGCAGAAAAAAATAATTTGGCAAACGTCCCATAGAATTATTAGTTTTTCGCTCAGAATATCAGAATATTGGCTGTTCCTAAAATTACAGTAATACCATATACCAGCTGTCTGCCATCACTGCCGCAACCAACAATCACATCAAGCCCAAAGTGTCGTTTTCGTGATTAAAAAATAAAAATAAAATAAATAAATAAAATAAAAGATATGTGCCTCGTCCGCAGGTCCCGTGGCCAACCCAGCGTCAGAGCCAAGTCACTGGACACTCGGAAGGAGGACACGGAGGCCCCCGAAGTGGTGAGTGTCCCATCCTAGCCCGACCCTTCACAAACTGTACATGCAGTGGCGGTCATAAATATCGGTACACTTCATAACGATAAATAACGAGACTGTGAGTGCTGACTTTCCAAACCTAATATTGCTATATTCTTGTCTGCCACCGTACCTTGTTCAGCCAGTCACATTCACCTCAGATTATCCCCAACACTTCATTTTTCCTCTGGCTATAACTCTTTCTACGGTACCGTCACTGGCTGAAGATAGACATTTCTTTGCTGTGGCGGTCCCTACATGTAAGAAGTTTAACTGGCATCTCTGTAACCCTTGCACTGGCATTGATGTGCTTAGGTCTTTTATGCTAACTCTAACTAGATGACATTATTCAGATATATGTGCCCCGTACCTATCAGAGTATTAAAATTAGTGATGAAGAGCGAAAATGTCATCCTAGAGTTTCCTACAAAGCGAAGGGCTACTTTACTTACCTTTAGGGGCTACCTATAATAAAGCTGAACCTGCTGAGATTCTTCTTTTTCTTTTCTTTTTTTTTTAAGAATGTTGTTCTGACTGGTTAGTTTTGGTCTGTTACACTGTGATGTCCCGCCCCACTCTGTACACCTTTCATTTTAACTTGTTCTGAAACTGTAATCTCTCGATCTTGACTATTGAGCTGGAGTGATACATTAAAATTAGAATACTCGTATAATGCTGGTCACAAAGAAGTGCTGTGGAGAGGATATACAGGAGAACCGAACCACTGCCTTTTTCTGTCACTATGCTATGCGAAATAAGCTGCAATAGGACGAAAATCTGGGCCAAATTAAGGTAAAGACAACATAACCTCTCTGCGGCCCCCACCTAAATGTCCTTTCCTCTCCCTTCCCCCAGGTGACGGCACTCAGTCCGGTGCACCGTGCCAAGTCCGAGGAAGGGCAGTCTCAGCGCTCTTCGTCTGGCGTGTTTGACGAGTCCTACGAGGCTAGCAACGAAGCCTCCACCACAGCATCCGTTGAGCTGGGTTCAGACAAGCTTTGAAATTGACAGGGCTGTGGGGAATCGACAGGCTGTAAGATTCTGGCAGACTGAGACACTGACCAGCTTTAAGATTATAATAGGCTTTTCAGCTGACAGGCTGTGAGGAACTGACCAGCTTTAAGATTCTGGTAGGTTGTGAGAAATGGACCGGTTTTGATATTCTGATAGGCTTTAGGATTGACAGGCTGCAAGGAACTGACCAGCTGTAAGTTTCTGACAGTCTTTGAGGATCCAGCAGACTGGGAAGGCATTTTAATTGTGACAGTGGGCCCCGATGTATGAGTACGCGATCCCCAAATTTTCTGAATGTCATTAACAGAACACCTGTAATTGTTAGATGTGATTAGCCTGCATTCCTCATCACAGGGTGTTGTCAGGAACGGTTCAGAAAGGTCCGATATGCTCCATCATCATCACAGAAGTGGAGTGTTTAGTCATACCTTCACGTTCACAATATTCATCATAAGGTCCTGAGAGTCGTATCAGTTCTGAGGCTTTGCCAGGCATTAAGGATTTGGTAGGGAAGACTGTGTGGCTTTGGCATGTTGCCGGGACTTAGTGAGATGCACAACAGATCAGTGTACTGTAATAAAAAAATAGCAACAAATTTATCATTACTTACTACAAGCAATAATTTCTGTACTGAGAAGTGAAATACCTTACGCCTTAGTACCGTGCGAATAGCAGCTTCATCTTTCGACCGATGTACATCAGCAGGAAATCGGTGATCATCACTTGGTTGTATTTACCCATAGTGTGAATGTTTTATAGAAAGATTGCTCTTAGTCTTTGTGGATAGTGTCGTCAGAGTTATCAGTCTGAGTGGCGAAGGAAAATGTTAGTCCAGATTCATGATTAAGTGAGAGCCAGATTTTGCCGAGTCGTAGACATAATTAATAATCCAATAGTTGATGTGATGGCTGACGTCATTTCAGGTTCACTTATGACTTCGAACACAAAGTAAATTAAATATATAGATCAAAAGTAGTGCAGAATTATACAAAATAATCATCCATTCCACACCGCTAGGCAAATGCTATGTCTTAAGGTGCCGCCAGACCAAGGCCGGAATAAAAACATCCCGTTTCACTGCGTCACTTTCTGACCAATCTATTTCTCATCGTTAGTCATGATGCAGGTAACAGTGAAACGAGCTGTTCTTATTCCAACATTACTCCTAACGTACACAATCGGACAATTCGTGTCAGAATAAGTCTGGTTCCGGCCTTGGTGTGGCGGCGTCCTTACTTCCGAAGCCTGCCTTACGTCTCCCTCTCTCCTATATTGTTGTAGCAGCTCAAGAACCGCAGCGTGTTTGGTCCAACCCGAGAACACTCATTGCATATGTTCAGTATGGGTTAATAATATGAAGCTGTTTGGGATCTACATTCAGAATAATCCCTCATCCACTCTCAAGTCACTCACCCAGTTTCAAGATTAAGATGTTTGGGGGCAAGATTCAAAATAATTCCTTATTCAGTCTCAAACGACTCCTCGTAATCACAATGCTTTCCTTTTAGCCCCCAAACCTTTCAGTATTCCGCGTCTGTTTACTTCATTAAACAGTCAGGTGCTAACATCTGGTGCAATGTAATGCCGTCCAGACAATAAATTTATGATGAAATGAGTGTATAATTTTGCCAGCGTGTTAGTACCCATATTAAGGTATCGGCGTAAGACTTTGGAATGAGTGAGTTTGACATCTTCACTATCATTGCGTCATTTTTATTACTGCCACCTTCAGACGATTGTATTCACAGCCTGAAGATTGATTGATCGTGGAGATTTGCCTCCTCCATGAGAAGGACACGGGCAAACACAGAGCCCGTCAGAGAAAATGCACTTTGCTAAGAGCAGGATGATCAGAGGGGCTATTCGAGGTTGTTATATAGCTCCAAGTCGCGTGTCAGTTTCATTTTCTTCTTGATGTTAGCAACGATCTTAGCCGTGTCAAGCTGACTCCAGTCAATAACGATGTCTTCGATGGTAGAAGGAAACTCGCTGGATGCAAGGTCGCAGGCAGGCTTGGGCTTTTCCGTTGGAGATGGAGTAGGTGAAGGAGAAGCACTTGCCTCCATGATGGTCGGGAGGTCTTCTGTGGCCGGTGGATTATTGTCATCAGTGGGTGGTGGTACAGGGAGAGGAGGGACAGCCGCGTCCTGGTGGATGGACGGGACGGAACAAGCAACCCTCTCCACGACTGCTGACGGAGGATCGCAAGAGACGGGAGGAATGTCGTCGCGTTCAATGTCCATAAGCAGAGCAGGGGTGGAGGTGGAGCAAGCCGTCACCCTGTTGAGGGGAGCGTCCAGCTGCAGCCTTTTCCGTGGTGTTATGCTGGGTTTGGGAGGCTGCAGCTTCGGGACACGACGCTCCATACGAGGGGCTGCCTGTGCATCACGGGCGAAGCTCTGAGGGATAACGAGGCGCGGGAGCCCATTCTAAAAAAAATCTAGGGGAGAAGAACGAGCAACGCTTTCTTGTCACCGCCACAGAACGCCTTCGCCGCCGCAATACACATGGCGACGATTGTGTCGGTTTCCCCACCGGTACGTTAAACCAAACCACGGCCCTCCTGATCTTCTGGGCTGCAGGAGAAAGTGGCTGACTGGTTGCCCCCCTCAACGGGTCGCAGGCATTATCGTCAGCACGTGCGTCGTCCGTCATGGTCGGCCCTCTCTCTCCTGTCTGTCCCACTGGGTGTTGTTTGTTTGTTGTTTTTTTAAGATATTTCCCTCCAAAAGGTGGGAACTGGGCCTTAATTGAGCCCAATCAAAGTTTATATCATTGTAAAAGGAGGAAGACAGGGCCTGGGGAATGCCCAGCACACACGCCCTGCCTTCTTCTGGCTTTGTGGTGTGTGTGCCACTGGGTGTGTATCATCGATGATCATATATTTATTGGTTCGGACGTAAAGGTTCAGTGTTTCGAACTATTTCGCTCATGATTTGAGGTTCAGTAGGTCGAACTATTTACCTGATGCTTTTTGAATGAGCTGATGTTGGATCCGAGCCGTCCGGCAGTACGGTACTGTAGATCCCCTCTTATCTCCTTTCTGAGCACTCGCTACTTTATCTCGTTCCTGCATCACACCAATCTTAATTTTTACTTACCTTTATTTTAGTGTACTAGGGTTTGACTGACTAGCACAGAAAAATATTTTTTACACAACTGCAGAGTAATAGTATCAGTGCACAGCAGTACATAGTATTCAGTACTGTTAAATAGTTTGCTCCTCTGAGATCCCACTGAGGGGTAAAGGTGAATCCAGAAATAGCGCTTTGTCACTGATAACACATTCATTTATTATGAAGATAAAATAGAGGAATAAAATAGGTTAACTTACTTTTTATTGCTACTTAAAGAAATATGTATTACTTATGGCATCTTTGTACAGCATTAACCATTCACAGCAATACTAAACAATTAATAAGGATGCCTGTCAAGAAATAACAACACAGTACAACGTAGGATTCATTGTCTGCACTCCTCACCACGAAAATGTGGCAAAATCCAACCTTTCAGTCCCCAGGTACCAGATGATCAATGTATTCTACTGAATTATTAAAGTTTCATTGGATAATTGAATATCTTATAATGGGTTTTACAATGTTGTTAGGTGATAAGCAAGATGCTTCACTTTGCTCCGTATACTAGTACCGGAATAAATGAAAACAGTAGATAAATAATGTTGTGCACTGCATTACGGAAACCAGTGAGAAGCCGCCTGTATAATGTATTTAAGCCAAGATGTGGCAGTATTACATTTTGTTATTCTCCGTGATTATACCCGTTCATTAAAGTGAGACTATCAAGGGCAGTTATTAATGGTACTTAATTTATTGTAAACTTCATCATTCTTCCATTACCCCATTATTATACCATAAGATACCCTAGTTGTTGCCACCATGCGTACGAGTTCCCGTTCTCAAGATATACTGTGGACAGTTAGTACCTATAAGCAGGTGATAGGTGACTGGCAGTAACCCCAGTTAGCACCACATGTAAACAGGGCAAGTGGGCCTCAGGGGATGGACTGATTACTCTGTGCCCAGAGTCGTACACTTAAAAAAAGATGAAAACCTCTCTTGAAGAATTTTGTAATTAAGTTGAATAAAACAATTTCATTAATTAGAACTGTTAAACTATTAAGAAGCTGAACAAAACTTTAATTTACTTAAAATGAAGCACTGTACAATATTACATAATCATACAGTGCTGAAGACTGACGCCTTCACACTGTGGCACCTATATAAAAGAACGAGTCCATTGCCGCTTATACAAAAGTCCCTCAACTCCCTGTCCTCCGAAGGAGAATGGTGGACTGCAGGAGGACAGCAAATTCAGCCTGCAGTCCACCTTGTTCACGTACAGATGAAGCTGGTACTGTCCACACACACACACATACACACACACGCACACACACACACACACACACATACACACACAAAGAAAGAAAAGAAAACAAAGAGCATACTGCAGGTGAAAGCCGCATAGTTTTCTTCAAGTTACATTCCACGAAATTGTTCAGTTTTCACCTACCTGAAATGCTGGTAAGAAGCTGCTAAATACCTGAGCATGGAAGTGACTACAGGGTGCTCAGAAGTTCCACAATTTGTTTTTATTTCATTTCAGTTTGTTCATACTGTCTATATCAACTGGAATTGCTGTATAGTTTTTTTTCACAATTAAGGCCCAGATCCATACTTAACAAGACTTTTTAAGACCAAAGTTATTGCAACGTACCCAAGGATCTTCAATTTGGCTGTCTTACATTTCTTATTTTTTCGCGGAGGTAACAATCTTGCGGGCTTCTAGCCTTTGGTTCCTTCTTCCTTATATATTGAAAAAAAAAAAAAAACGGGGGGGCTTCGATCTGCCTCAAAAAAGATAAAGAGCTAGTTGTTAGGTGGTCAGACAGCATATGCTCTAGTGTCGACAGATAATATGTTATAACTACTGCACCACATCTGACGTAAAATGGATGTGCGTGTGAATTCCTATGTTAAATTTAGCTCTACGGTTAAAAAGACTTGCCAGACACGATCTATATTACTACAGATAGGTACGTACCTGAACTGATATACTTTCTGCACCAAATACCATAACGACTTAAGCTGTGGGCTAGCTAGTATAACATATTCATTGCTTGTTTCGCTTATACACGGGAAAAAAAAAATGGTTTCGATGGCACCGAGTAAAGGGGAATAAAGTACAGGACATCAGCACCAGTTTAGAGCCAAGGCACTGCATCGGGTCTGGGCAGCACAGTTTGGCCTCACAATATTAGTAAGCGTCAGAAGCAGCATCACAGTGCGTTTAGGTCCGTATTCTTGTCGGGTAAGGAGGCTCCCTAGCACCTCTTCCTTAACGATTTATTTTTCAAACCGCCCATTAATATCCCCCTTTTTGTTTCTTATATCTTTTTTATGTCGATATACAGTATATTGCATGAATAACACAGAAGAATAAAGTAACAGAGCTGACTCAGAAATAAGCCGGAAGGGAAGAGGTGTTAGTAAGCTTCTTAATCGAATACCGCCCTTAATCTCTTGCCTCCGGTGACGTCTCTTTTATTCTTATTGCTTACACACGATTTTATGCACCAAAGGACAGCCACCTGGGGATTGATGAAGGTTTTATCTAACCCCTCCAGTTCGAAATGTCTCTCTTCTGGAGATGGCAAGAACAGAAGAAAACTGCATCGGATGGAAGGAGTTAACCCTTTCAATATGATGACGTATTTTTTATTTTCTTGTCACCTCCAGATGATGTAATTTAACACAAAATTTTCGATCTGGATAGGAGAAAAATTGTCTTAATAAGCCACCTTCATTACTGCTGGAGTGATGTCAGTAGTGGTACCAGTCCTAATGAAGTCAAGTGCTGGAGTGATGTCATTAGTGTTACCAGCCCTAATGAAGTCAGTGGGGTGATGTCAGTAGTAGTACCAGCCCAAATGAAGTCAGTGGGGTGATGTCAGTAGTGGTACCAGTCCTAATGAAGTCAAGTGCTGGAGCGATGTCAATAGTGTTACCAGCCTTAATGAAGTCAGTGGGGTGATGTCAGTAGTCGTACCAGTCCTAATGAAGTCAGTGGGGTGATGTCAGTAGTCGTACCAAGCCTAATGAAGTCAGTGGGTGATGTCAGTAGTGGTGCCAGTCCTAATGAAGTCAGTGGAGTTATGTCAGTAGTGGTATCAGCCCTAATGAAGTCAGTGGAGTGATGTCAGTAGTGGTATCAGCCCTAAAGAAGGCGGTGGAGTGATGTCAGTAGTGGTACCAAGCCTAATGAAGTCAGTGGGTGATGTCAGTAGTGGTGCCAGTCCTAATGAAGGCGGTGGAGTGATGTCAGTAGTGGTATCAGCCCTAAAGAAGGCGGTGGAGTGATGTCAGTAGTGGTGCCAGTCCTAATGAAGTCAGTGGGCGATGTCAGTAATGGTGCCAGCCCTAAAGAAGGCGGTGGAGTGATGTCAGTAGTGGTGCCAGTCCTCCTTGATGAGATCGGATGCCTTCTCAGCAATCATGATGGTGGGGGCGTTGGTGTTGCCGGAAACCATGACCGGCATGATGGACGCGTCTACCACTCGCAGACCCCGCACACCACGCACCCTGCACCACACACCACACGGGTTAGATCAGAACACACACACACACACACAGCTTGCTTTGCCATACTCTTTTCACTCTAGCTTGGTCTAAATTTGACAGTTCTTCATCCTGAATGCTGAGATGTTAGGTCAGGTCAGAATTATTTGTTATAATAATAATTAATAATAATAATAATAATAAATAATCCCTGTAAATAAACCTAAAAATGAAACTGTGATGCAATCAGGAATACATCATGAAAGAAAACGAGAATACGAAAGGGCCAACGCACCTAAGCCTGGGGTCTACCACAGCCAGGGGGTCACTGTCAGGCCCCATCTTGCAAGTGCCTCCAGGGTGCCAGAATGTAGTGGCCATGTGTCGCACGAAGCACGTCCAGTATTTAGTAGAGCCCACAGCCAGGCCCTCACACCCCGGCACCACCTAAATATACAGTGTTGTCATCATCATAGGTGTGGAGAGTATGCAGAGCACGAAGCATGTCCAGTTTTGATTGGAGCCTACCGTCAGACCCTCACACCTCGACACCACACACGCATACTATCATCATCATCATCATCATCATCAGTTTGGAGGACATGTGGAGCACGAAACACGTCCAATATCGACTGGATCCATGTTAGTATTACCATAAATTATTGTCCCTGCTAAACAACCGGTTTAAAATTGTTAGATCACAGTGCTGCACGCGGAAATATGGAACTAGTACCGTATAAACTGTTCAGTTAAATTTTTTCACAAATTAAATCTGTTATCACTTGCCCATTTTTTCGAAGTTAACAGTATGAACGTTAGGGTTTCATACACATGCACAAAAGATATCTAACATACATCTTTACATTTTTATATACAGCATGCATTTATTTACACATATTTACAGTAAACTACGATTGTAGTAGTTGCAACCCCAAGTGCCTCTGCATGTGAACCGGGTGGAATACAGAACGGAGTTCCCCTTCTGCAGACCACCATCCTCCTTTTAGGAGAGAAGGAGGTTGTTGAGGGACTTTCGTATAGCCTGACAGCTCCACCGCCAGGCCATATCAGTGTCACCACGCGAAGGCATCTCTCACCAGCACCATGTACAGCAATCTTCAATTGTAACAGTGGTAGACGGAATGTAGACTCACCGTGTCGTGGAACTGAGCCTTGAACTGCTTTCTGAGAGCCGTGGTGTTGCCCAGAGCCATCACCAGCTTCACACCTGCCGACACACCGCAATAGTAACCCATACAACGTTCCTGCGACCTTTACCTAATTTTTTATCAAAGCAAGTTACCGGAGACCTTACCTGTATGATTAATTGCATACCCACTGTTGCGACTGTCTCTCCTTTATCTGACCTGAAAGTTTACCTTAAGACCCTACCGCACGATCACTGGGCACGTGTAGTGTTGGAATATGATAGTAGAAAAGGCTTGGAAAATGATCGTGTAGACGTGAACTGAAGCACCATCCCGCTTCTGCTCCATTGTTTAAGGTGTGTTCCACCACTGTGCATCACAACTGACAACCAGTGTGCTAGGACATCACAGGTGCCCACTGATCGTGTGGAAGTGCCTTTAGTCTCCACCAACTCATCACTTGCCACTTACCCAGTCCCACAGCCTGTATCCAGTTGCCTGTATCAGAACTCGTGACTCGGCTTGCTTATGTTTGTGGTTAATCACAGTTAGAACTCATATAATATTTTTGTAGTTATTTACAAACGTAGCTGAAAGCCTCTAGAGAACTTACTCTACATCTACACTCTGAGTAATTGCAGTACCCCACTCATACACTCATTTCATGCCAAGAATATAATATGCTACACAACAAATATGATGAATATATACGGTATATGTCTAAACCAATAAAACTACTTGCTCATTAGACAGACCTACTTCACGGCAGGTTACATTACACATGCTTTGTAACCTATTATTATATGTACATGTATCTACATATGAACATGAAAATATTATGGAAGGTATAATGCGGGTATGGAATGGAAGATGAATTGCATAGCTTTGCGAAGAGCTTCCGTGATAGCGAAAAGTGGTTAAGGGTAGATGAAAGAAAGGTTCAGTGTCTAATGTCCTGTACTATACTGTACTGTACTGTATTGTGCCATGTACTTACCATCGACAAGGTCCCTCACGTCGTCAGGGTGGCTTAGGTAGTTGGGGTCAATGACAGGGAGGTCGAGGGGGTGACGGGAGCGCAGAAATACCCCACCGCGGGATTTTGGACGAAGTAGGTAGAGGTTAATGGTGAACCCCGCACGGCCGAAGAGCGGGCGGGCGTATTCTAGGAAACGCTGTGGTGATAGACAGATAAATAGTTAGATAGAGGTAGGCAGACAGATAGATAGACAGAGAGAGGGGGGGGAGAGGGAAACATCAGTATTTGAATATACAATGAACAAATTTTCAACGTTCATTAGTTTCGTTTCGTTTCGTTTTTAAAGGCTCCAGCATGCTTGAATGCGTCAGCCTTGTTCACCTAATGGCGACTCTCCATTCTGCTGAAAATCTGGCAGCTTGCCTATTCAAGTCCCTTATCCCTACCCTTGTCCCAGGTCTTTCTCGGTCCACCTCTTGCAACTCTACCCCTAACGTTAACACTTCTCACTTTCTGCACCCTGTTATCATCCCCCATCCTCTCCACATGCCCAAACCATCACAATCTACCTCTCCTCATCACAGCACCAATTAATACACTCCAGTCCCATCCTGCCACTCAACTCTTCCATCGTAAACCTAGCCCCCCCCCTCCCACCCCCACCCCCGCAGGCCTCGCACTGAAAGATGCACTGCATATCCACTTAATCATTGTCATTTTTGTACGTCTGAGCCTGCAAATATCCTCTTCCTTTACTGTACAGGTCTCACTACCATACAGCATTACACTCCTAACACATGTCGCAAACAAAGATCCCTTAGCACGGAAGGAGAACCCTCTCAATGTCAGGAGAGGCAACAGCTCCCAGCATTTCTTCCAACCACTCCTCACTCCAGCCTCAAAGCTGGCTCGAACCCCACCTCCAGCACATAACATGTCTCCAAAACAATAAAACTCTTCCACACACTCAAGAGACTCACCAGCTAGATCAATCCTTTCACGCCTGACAGTCTCCACAAGCTTTCCCCGACACATCGCACACATGAAATCAGCATTATCTCGCTGTCTTCCTCTAATACCACTACATCTCTTGTGCACCCACGTATCACAAACACTGCACATCAACGGTATCAAAATACTAACAGTCACACCCCTTCTTCCCTCCCCCTTCCCCCCCTCCCCTCTCTCTCTTACCTGCTGGTCGAAGTTATAGATGTAGGGCAGGAAAAGTCCCATGTCCATACTGAAGGCGGCGGGTGAGAGGTACAACTGTAGGTTTGGGTAGTGTGGGTCTCCTTCCTTTCCCACCTTCACCCAAGCGCTCGCATATTCTCCCAAGGGCGCCGTCCACGGACCTGTTGTGTGTAGGAAGGGGTGAGCCGAGTCGTGGTACTACACACGTTTTACTCCAAGGTCCACCACCCTCCCTTCAAGGAATAGGGAGTTGTGGGACGTTTGTATAACTGGTTACTGGAATTGCCCAAGTTATTTCAGTGCCTCCGCATGAAGGCATCCCTCTCAAGCACCAAGTCGAGTCGTAGTAGTAGTAGCAGTAGTAGCTGAAACCCCAGGCTCATCTGAATATAAGATCGATGGACTGCAGGATGAGAATGCCTCTTTCCTACGGTCCACCACCCTCTTCTTGGGATACAGGCTGGGAGTTGAGGCACTTTCGTATAAAGAGTCATTGGGTGGCCGGTGCTTGCATTCGTGCAGATCACCCTCCCTCTCATTTTGAAGTAACGAGACCAGTTATCGCTTTGTGTGGTCCCCAGTGGTTCACCTTTTGCCAGTCTGTGTTATTATTTCATTAATCATCGTGATGTTCTCAGGGATATTATCGTTTCTTATCAGGATTTCTTTCAGCCTGGACTGCACGACACACAGACATCCCCCCCCCCAGACTCATGAATCAGTGTTTATGCTCCATGCATACTGGTTTACTTATTTGGTTACTGCTTTTTAGTACTGACATTGTTTTATTTTAGTTTTCTGTATATCATAATTACTTTTGTCATAGTGAGATCCATATATATTACTTAATTCTGTTATCACTGTTGTTATTATTCATATGGCCTTGCCTTGGCCATTTGACGTATCCTACTCGTACGGTAATTTATCACTTTACAGTTCATGCTGTAATACAATAATTCCGGCTACAACTTCAGAGACGGTCTTCCTAAGATGGCTGGGGCTTTATACCGAATACTAAATCAAGTCTGACTTGATATTCGCCAGCATACTAACTTTCACATTCAGATCTCTAAAAAGTTGTCCTCAGACACCCGAAGGAGAGGCTAGATTAGGTAGCTACATCTTTAGTAATATTCAAACCCATGATAGTCATGGGTCTGCAAAAATAGGGTTCACATTCAGATGAGGTTACAACAACAACACAATATATGTGCTGGAGAGGGACATCGAACCTCAAAATTGCAGGGTGGTACTTAGCGACGACTGACAACTCAATAAGGATATGGCCTTCACAGTAGTATTACAAGAATTCGTTATCAGTTGCTGTAACGATTTTTATTATTTTTGTGTAGTAAATCATTCCAAAATATAACCTTTATTAAAAATGCAAGCCCTTCATTCCCGTTCGGCTAAAGTTCGTTGAAAGGAGAACAGTGAAGTGCAGCAACTCCAACCATTATACTGTCTTTCCCACATTATGAGAGCTAAACGGCACTTAAATACATCATGATACATCATCATAACTGCATGGGATAATGTTTTAAATCTCTCACATTGCACAAATACGGTGTAATGTGTATTTTGTGCATGATTTGGTTTAACGGAAGCAGTGGATGTGGAAACTTCTCCAAACTGTAAGGGGTGACCATGATGGTTGTATGACTGAACTAGACCTACTGCTTGGTCTTTAGCCACAACGTTCCCCGGAGTACTGGGGCTTGTACTGATTGATAAACGAAAAAAGATTTGTCTCCATTCTGAAAATCTGGCAAGCTTTATCATCAGCGATTCCTAAGCATACCTCGCCTTTCTTCACAACCCCTACCCATCTCCTCTGATCTCCCTCCCCTCTCTGCTGATCGCCTCCCTCTACTCCGGTTTCCATCACACTTCCTCACGTAACGAATTTCTTTAGTGTGGATTACAGCCCACGTTTATCACATTTCGTATGACCAGGTTAATCTCTTTGTCAGGGCTGTGTGTAACCCAATTGCTGATAATGAAGCCTGAGAAATCTTCCTACGGAAATTGAGTCTGTCATACAATTACCAGAGTTACCCTTTAAATTTCAGAGAAGCGCTGCACAGTCACTTCTACCATAATGCACATATTATTCAGCAAATACACTTTTCACTGTATGAGCTCAGAGAGAATGATTTAAAATATTGGTAACGCATTCATGATGATATATAATGGATGGGTAGCTTTCATGATGTGGAAACGAAAATAGTGTAAATGGTAGTTGCTGAACAAGTATTTAACCTTGTTCTCCCATCAATATATTTTTAGTCAAAAGCGAACAGTGGGTTTCAAATTTTGTCATAAAGCCAATATTTGAGACAATAAATTTCAGAAAATATATCATAATCAATATCAATAGCTCCTAAAGAAATAAGTAAGACCATTATGAAGGCTGCGCGTTATGGAGTCATCAGGTACCGCGAGCTAGTATCTTGCCACATCGGCGTTAGCTGTCCCTCTCCAGCACTATATTGTGTTGTACCCAAGCTCATCTGAACGTGAACCTATTTTTGTAGACCCATGAATTCCGTGGGTTATATGCATTGATACTGAAAGATGCATTTCTGTTCAGCCTTAAGCGGTCATTAATCATGGAACTAATGTGGTGATGCAATAGAAAGTTTAGCCAAGTGGAAAGGGTGGATAATGAATCTGTCTAAAGAGTGAGACCGAAGATAAGGTGGGTGAGGCGTGCTGTGCTACAGAGGTGGCATGGCGTGACAGTCTCGTGCTGCCCGGGGAACGATTCCCCAGGCGAACGAAGAAATTACCGTATGCAATTAAACCCACTATGCCACATTCCTGGTTTTGAGGCATATAATCCTAAGTAGTTATGGTATCGATCAGCTTCACTCAAGGGGTAGCTCGGTACTCTGCTTTTAGAAATGAGACTGTTAGTGTCTGTACAGTATTTATTGCCAAACGCCCTGATCCTGTAAGGGACTGTCACAGACTAATCGCCTCCACGTCGCCCCGTCCTCTTCCAATTGGCTGCCTTCCCTCCAGCTCACCCCTACCTCATACATCTCTCCACTCCATCCCCTCATATCATCCTTGGTATCCCCTTCCACCTCATTCACATACACCCAAGTCATTCAGTCTTCTTCACTATCCTTGTCTAATTCTGGTAGTTTAATCACTCTTGTCGGAGCTGTCCAACACGGGCCAACTGCCTACTTCAGTTATCTTCTCTTCTCATGTTCATATATTCTTATGTTAATCAACCCCTTCACTACCTGATTGACTAAGCTGAATAATATCGTCTAAAGGTAATAAAAAATGACAAATTTGCGCCATCCGATACAAGACGCTCCAGCCGATAAATGATGCAAATATTATACGTTCCGAGGACTAACCTTTCCTGTGGTGGACGTACTGTGAGACGGCTGGGAAGGAGAATGTGTCGTCCATGGACAGAGTGGAGCGAGGCACGGTCCAGGCCAGCCCATACACCGCCACATGGTCCTGTAGGTTCTGACCCACGCCTGCCACGTCTGCCACCACCTTCACCTGTGACACAAATACACGTTACACAGTATCACTACTGACACCAATATCTGACATCACTATTACTGATACAGCTGCCATCACATACCAGTACTGGCATTATTGCCTAACTTCTGACACTGCCATCACATACCAGTACTGGCATTATTGCCTAACTTCTGACACCACCATTATCTGACATTGCTGTGACACCACCAGCACTGACACCATTACCAACACTGCTTTGGTGTAGTACCAGTGTTAAGTTTTATTCAGATTTAAAAAAAAAAAGTAAAAGGAAAGAAAACCTTCGGTCCTTGCAACGTAGTTATTATTGGTGCTGTTGCAACCCCAGGGTCTTCTCGTTGTGAACCCAGTGGACCGAAGACAATCGATTACTTTGATTCGTTCTCAGGGGTCTGTTGTTGAGGCTATGTAGAATAAATGTCTGTGTTGTGATAGTGTGATGCATCTAGTAAGTGTGTTGTGGTGTGGGGGTTGGGGTGCACTACAGTGTGGGCAAAGTGGATTGTTTGTGGTTTGTATTTTGTGTTGGCATTGTATTTAGGTGTACTCATAGTATAGGATATGATCACAATAGAAAATATACAGAAATGGATGTGGGCAGATTACGACTGTCGTAGAACAGATACTAGGTGGAAAACCAAGATAAATGAGTCGAAACTCAGTAAGAGAAGAGACAGAACAAAATGGACAGATGAAAGTTGCAGATTTTCTATGGGACTGAATGAAACAGGCTAACAGCCAATGAGTCAGAGTGAAAAAAGACGGGAGAGGCCTTTGAAGTGTAAATTTGTCTGCATACGTTCCGTTCTTCTACCTTCCCCTCAGTAGTTCACAACATTATATTAGTTTGGTAATTAAAAGTAATTATTAGTTAAAAGTAACTTATTAATTGCTGCAGAGTATAGTGACTGAATTCATCTTAACTGTCCATAGCCACATGCCTTTTTTGGCTGCCCTCCTTCTAACTCACCCCCTCTCTCAAATATTTCTCTACTCCATCCCTCTATCTTATACTTGGTCCCTCCCTCCCCCACTTCCCTCCCATCTCATTCACATACACTTTTCTAGTCAGTCTCTCATTCTTCGTTTAGATTATACTATAAGTTCCCGCAGGTCAGGAGGACGAGTGAAATTTTTGCCAGGGTCTGTACGTACCTGGTGATCCTTGAGGTGCTGCGCTGCGCCGACCCCTGACAGCATCAGTAGTTTGGGTGATGCCAGGGCTCCCGCCGACAGTATAACCTCACGCTGGGCTCTGGCCACCAACACCTTTAGAACAACATACAGAATGTTGACGGCAATGGGAAGTAAGCTGATGTTGAGGAAAGAATTGTGTTGGCCTTTGATGAAAGTACTTTGCCAATATTAATGAGACATAATCGTACTAAACAAGATATTAAGCTTCATTCGAGAGTTCTTTCGGGATGTCAGGGTTAATGGCTAGCAAAACTCGTATGTAAAGCAGTGCACTTCATTGCTTGGAAAAAAAAAAATGTGGCCATCTGTTGAGAGTGTAAAACAGTATACCTGCATCCGCATGACACCCACACCTACACCCTTATACCCACGTGAGCTCGTTCCCCAAGACCCAGCAGTCCTCCCATGTATCACACACTTTCAAATGTCACCATTTCGACGCAAACACCCACCGCCCACATTTTATACATGTCTTGGACTGTGTTTTATAGGACTTCTGTATTGATATTAGAAAGGATGTCTTGGCATGTCGGTGGGTATTAGATTAGTAAAGTCTGTTCTAACGAAATCAAGCTCTTAATCTTTTCCCTGCCCCTGCTGGGAATAAAACTCGCGTCCATTAAAGCAGCAGGCTACCCCTCTACGGACTCGGCCACCACTTACTCCACACCTGCACCCCATACCTGCACCCCACACCTGCTGGCACTCACCTGTTGTCTGTACTTGTAGACCACACCTGTCGCTCGCTTGTGCTTGTTGAAGAGGATCTGTGAGGAAGGAAGGTAGAAGTGAGTGTTGCAACTAAGATTATACTGTATTAAGATTATATTGTTACACTTTCGCCAGTCGGGTAATTAATTCCGATTTAAGTCATGTAGTTTTGTACAGCAGTGAGAAATTCTGGCAATCAAAGTGAGAAACACTTAGTAATAAATATTTTACTATTATGGAGGCCATTACGTATTCTGTTTAGGCCAAGACCAGGCTGCTTTGTGAACCTGAGACACCCTACCACTTAAAAGGATTAGAGTAGATGACCCTCAAAGTATCATTGCTTTACATTCTGAAGCACGGGACGAAAAATATTGGAATCTGTACCACCAGTCCAACTGTTACACACTGCTTGATGTTCTGGGACTTTTTAACTTCACCAGGCAAGGGAGGTAAACGCCAGACGATGCAGGGGTGAGAGAGTACCTTGAGGACAGTGGCGGAGTGTAGAACGTGGAGATTTGGTCTGGACGATGCGGGACGAAGGTAACCCCACACCGTCGAGCACCGTAGGCCCCCACATGTGTTGTATTCGGGGCTTGCAAACCCTGCATTGTAATGGAAAGGTGGGTCGTGGGTCTTGTGTGTGTGTGTGTGTGTGTAAGTGGGGGGATACTTATCTGTACCAGACATGTAAAAATGAGTCCAGTGATAAATACTGTTATACTCTTTTCACTATAACCTGGCCTAGGATTGCCAACTCTCCTTTTGAAAATTTGACAGAGAGAACAACATATTAATATTCAAACATAATGCCAGTCACGAAGAAGTGCTATGTAAAGGATATAGAACCTTAACATTATCTTTGCCTCTGAGCTACATGAGATAAGCCGCAAACGGATGAATTTGGGCCAAGTTTAGGTGAAAAAACTACAGTAAAGTCTTACCCATCTGCTGTGCGCCATTAGGATCAACGATGTCGTAGCCGAGTTGCGTGCCCGCCTTTAGAAACGCGCGGGCGAGCTTTCCGGTCTTGGGCTCGGGCGTCACACCTAACGGCCCTCCTTTGCCGTGGAAAATCGCTGGTGGAAGAAGAAGCAAGTAATATTCCAGCCCCATCGGTGAAGAGCCTAAATTACAGCTATAGTTTAGTATATGTTAGGTGAAATACCTTATGGAAAATAAGACTGAGATTCGCTGGTGCTGACAAAATTAAATGTAAACTGTTGTTGCTCTACCCATGTCTGTCTGTCGGAGCAAACTCATCGACCACAAGCAAGCAGTCACCTCCTTGTGGTGGACAGAGACTCGCCAAGGTCGGATCAGGGTGCTTCCAATGGCGAGGCACAGCAAATGTAAGGAATGAATGCTAGAACGTTACACAGGTAAAACAACAACATTAAATATATGAAACTCAGCTTGTACTTGTTAAAAAATAAATAAATAAAAAAGGTGAATGCATTTTCCTACATAAAGTAAGTCAGTGCTGTGTCCACTGACGAAGACAATTTGACTGAACTATTTACTGCACATGACATAGCATTATTCTCAAAGTATGTGAAGAACTTACTTTGTGAACGTGAAAAGTGAGAAAGATTACAATAGATACCTTAACCTGTATAATAAGTGGTGGGATTATCTGCGAATGAGATAAAGTGAGAGTAAAAAAAAATGATGTATGCGTCTGCGGTATGAACCATTTAAGGTGAACCTGTCTTAAGAGGGGAACCAGACGATTTTATGTAGCTGAGAGTGGTTCACAGGAGCCTTAGACAATTGAAACAGTATGGGTCTAACCAGTATAAGGCGTGGTGGGTCCGTTGTAGTCCTCGGCCTTCTTGAAATAATGCAATACACTGGCGTAGTCCCAGCCGGGGTTACCGAGGGCAGCCCAGTGGTCGTAGTCCCGCCTGTTCCCACGCACGTACACCATTCCGTTCGTCGTGCTGCCCCCGCCAACAACACGTGCGTGGGGGATTACCGCTTGCTGGGGAGGAGCTAATGGGCTTACTCACTCATTCACTGACACGGGTTCACTCACTCACTCATCTCACTCACCTCATTCACTCATTCACACTCACTCTCTCAGTACACTGACTCACATGGATTATCCATGATCCACATATGGTGGTATATTACGAGCCTGACTAAAAAAATAAAATAAAAAAATAAAAATCTGGGTAACAACAGCAGAAAGCACCAATAGCAAGACAAGGAAATAACAATTACATGACAGGTGTGGAGTGAAGTGCAGTGTGAGTTACGAGACACGTAACAGTTCAAAAGTGGCTGAACCGAGAGACACACCTACAGTGTGTAATGATTCATGTGGCAGATTCACCCATGGCTGACGAACCGAGCAATACAGAGCAGGTGGAAGTCAGGAGGAAAATTTTTACTCGCGTACTGTACTTACAAAGCCTTTGAAATACCAGATAATTATCATGAGACTTGACGAATACTTCATCTTGTATGAGACTTGGTCACAATTTTAGCTATGAAACTAATTAAGGTTTATGAATAATTAGAAAACATTTATATAAACTAAATCTTTGGTGTAATGCATCATAATCTTGCGTTTAAAGAAGTCGAGTGGTCAGTGTGTGTGTGTGTGTGTGTGTGTGTGTGTGTGTGTGTGTGTGTGTGTGTGTGAATCTGGACGAATGAACTTGTGGATGAATTGACGTGGACGAACCGACCATTAACAAACTCACAAACACCGGAGAATCAAGCCCAAAAAAAATTCACTGAAAAAAATTACAGTGAGTGGGAGGAAACTGATAACAATAATAATAATAATAATAATAATAATAATAATAAGCACAGCAAAAACTAAAAAAAGACTGTACTATTCCGAACTATGGGTACAAGTGATGTAACAGGTGAGGTGTGTGATGAAGGCAAGCGGGTAAGGTGAGGTGGCAAAATGCTGTTCATTCCTCCACCCAAGCATCCCATCCCACCCACACCACCGTTACCACATCCTACCCCACCCCTCCTTCCACCCTACACCCAACTTCTCCACACCATCCTACCCCACGCTGCCTCCCTCACCACTCCCGCCACCCAATCCCCATTCCAATTTGATGATCAGGCAGTTCTCTCGCTCACCACATTCTCTCACAAATATTACAGCTCAGTGCACTCACCGCTGAGCTCTTGACCCCTACACACCGAGCACGTATTATTATTATTATTATTATTATTATTATTATTATTATTATTATTATTATTATTATTGCTATTACTACTACATCTACTATTACTACTACTTCTACTGCTGCTGCTGCTGCTGCTGCTGCTGCTGC